>WOGP01002823.1:0-16074 GCA_015342065.1 Leptinotarsa undecemlineata | reverse complement strand
TATCAGATTTGACACATTCGTCCCTCTGACGAATCTCAGTCCAAAGGGTAAGGGAGCCACGCTTCAATCCTGGTTAAATTTAAGATGAACATCGAGAATAAGTCCAGTCATCACCCGAAGACGATTGTGGATACTAACAATCGAAACGTCGTGACGTAACTTGGCTTTGAATCTTTTAATTTTTATTTTTATTCTTCATTTCTGTTAATAATATTTTTAATTTTCAGCTCTTAGTGATATTTCAATTTTTATTTTTTGGTTGTAGCTTGTATGTTATTTCCTTGTAAAGTCAGTTTTTTTTGTGTTTAGTAAAATTGTTATTTTCGGTTATTCTTTTCATTTTTTTTAGGGATTTCAAATCAATTTATATTATATCAGACAATGGAAGTCCGAACTGGTGTAATACACCACGAAACATTGTCAACCACTTTCTCTTCTCGAGAGACATTTTTATTCCATCTGCCGTTGCTTCCGCTTGCATAAATATCAATGATTTCTTCACAATTCATCTGCTTTGTTTTTCAGTATTCTGCTCGAAAGTATTCTCAAAGACAACAAAACACTCACAATTCTGCACACATAATAATTTCTCCATTTACTGAAGTAACTTGATATAGACTACATGAGTTCCTCGATGTTAATCAGCTCTCGCTCCATTTCGCCGGCTGATCAATATTCAAAGGCACATCTTGATTTACCAAGATGTAATTTCATTGAAAACCACGTAACTTCTCATATACTCCAAAGTTTGTTTCTTCTCGAAATTTCAAAGAAAAAACACTGTTAGTACTTGTGAAACAATATCGCTCCTCATTTTCAGTCGGTTTCCTTTTCTCATAGTGACACATTACTCCACATTATGACAAAAATGATCGTACATGGAAGTAATTATAACTTCAGTCAAAGAAAGTCAATGCTTTGAATTATGTTGGGTTCTTGCGAATAAGAAGAAGAACTCATTAATTTTCCCAAGCGGACTAATTAAAGAAAGTTTTGTTACTGCATATTTCACGTATCATGTGCTTTTCTGTTTGTTTGAGAAGTAGGATTATCTCTGTGGTATGCCTATTTATTTCACAGATCTGCCAGACTGATTTTCTTTGATTACTTCACCATCTTGAGCATTGGTTTCACTTGATTTAGGTATTCATAGAATAAAGGAAGTTATGCCTATAAGAATTTTTGTGAAATACAATAGGTAGGAGATTGAACTTCATCAGTTCGAATTTCCATTGTCTTATATGATTCAATTATGATTCAAAATCTATGAAAGATCAAATAAAATTAGAATGAACAGCTGAAATATTATGATTATATTGGGGAATGAAACCTGAAATGAAAATACAATAAAACGAATAAAATAATCAAGATAAAAATCGAAAATGACTACACAGTAAGAAGAAATGATAATTGCGTCGTTGGAAAACATATATGCTGCTTTTTTGAACTTTCTCCCAAACCAGTGTTCCTTTCTCCTTCTGGATGCTCTCAGCTTGGGACCACTTGATATTATGTTAATGAGTCCAAGCATGCTCTGCTGTTCTCCATTTGCTGGTTTCTCCCCGCTGTGTGTTATCCCTGTGTGAATGCGGACTTTCAATTGCCTTTTAGTTCCACCGTTATAGGATTTACAGCACTCACAGGGCATCCGGTAAATGCAGAGTGCTGCCAAGATTTAACCAAAGCCTCGGTAGAAAATACCATTACCCTGAGGTGGATTAATAGGTACGTCAGAAGTAAAGGTATTCGAATTACCGACTCTTTAGCCAAGGAAGCGGCTGGACTAAAAATTTTAGGACCCAGTGGCACCTACGCCCTGATGAATTCGACAATTGCAGAACTAGCCAAAAGTCACACCCATGCTCAATCCCTAAAGAAATGGGATGGACTCAAAGGATGCAATTTTGGCAGGAACACCTTGGGCGACCCTGGAAAGTTGGATCCGAAGAAATATCTGGTGATGACCAGGAACAATCTATGCTCAACAGTAGGTCTTCTGACTGGCCACAGTCAACTAAGGAAACACCTCCACAATATGGGGCTAGTGGACACACCTCTATGCAGGATGTGTAAACAGGTAGATGAAATTGTCAGGAATGTCCTATATCAGGGTAGGCGAACCTTTATGCATCAACGTGCCATTTTTTCTAAAGAATGTTTAATGTGGTCATAAACGTGCCATCTAATAATTTTGACTTTCTGATTATTTGAAAAATAATAATAATAAATACTATCAAAACTCTTTATTTACTACAAAAAGGTACATTTTGCAATGTTTTTATGACACGCTTAATTTAAATTAATGTAAAATTAGTGTGACTTCTGTTGTTGCAGGTTAGAAGACAAATAACTTATATTAGGGTTGTAAGATGTTACTTTTAGCAGAATGCATGCCGAACTGGATTCATCTGTCAAACGGTTTCTCAACGAGTTTTTAATGTTATTCATCTCTGAAAATAATGACACACAGGCATAGGTAGATGAAAATATTGTTAAAATAGCATGAGCCAGCTTCAAACAGCTAAATGTGTCTGGTAACGTATTCCATGTTTCCAGAATTTTGTTATTAGCATTTTTACTCAAATTACTGGTCAATCTTTCTGTTTCGATTAATTCCAACTCTTTCCTTGTTTCAATAAATTTTTGAATCCATATTGAACTAGATTGGAAATCAATCAGCTGCATTTCAAATTCTTCAATTTCCAACCAATCGAATTGAGAGAAGTTCAGTTTATGAAATGACGTCACATCAGGGTACATAATAAACTTGAGTATTTCCAACAATTCTTTGAACTGAGAAAATCTCGCTGAAAATTCTTTGATTAAAGAATCAATCACAGAAATAAATCCTTCAGTAAATTTTTCTTTGTCTGATGTCTCGCGAATATCAAAATCGTTGATATATTTTTTCAAGTTTGAAAAATACTTGTAGTTTCTTGTGATAATATCGTTCCTGAAAACTTGCAGTTTAGCCTCAAAAGCGCGAATGAGATCTATCATGACAATAATTGTTTTGTTTGTCCCTTGAAGCTTTACGTTTAATGTATTTAAATGTTGGCATATGTCTGTAAAAAACATCAATTTTGAAAGCCACATAACGTCCAACAACTGTGGGTATTGTTCAATTTTTCTCTCATTTTGCAGAAACAGTCTGATTTCTTCCAAGCAATCAACAAATCTTTCAAGTACGTTCCCGCGACTCAACCAGCGAACATTATTATACATCAGTAAGCCATTATACACTGAGTTGACTTCATCCAACAAAGCATCGAACTTTCGCTTGTTCAAAGCCTGTGACGAGATGAAGTTGACTATTTTTGTAACCACCGCCATTACATTATCAAGCGATATTAAACCACTTTTAGCACACAAGGCTTGTTGGTGAATGATGCAGTGGAATTCAAGAATCGAATGCCCTACGTCTGTTTGAAATAAACTTATGAAACCATTATTTTTACCCACCATACTTGGAGCACCATCAGTTGTTACAGAAACAATTTTTTTTAAATCAATTTCTTTTTCAGCAAGCGAATTTTTTACTGCCGTACAAATATCTGTTCCCTTTGTAGTTGTAAGCAACGATTTTATCGCAATTAATTCTTCCTTAATTACGTTTCCTACGCAATATCGAGCAAAAACAGCTAAACGTGCAGATTTAGTGACGTCAGTGCTTTCGTCAAGGCATAGTGATATAAAAGAAGCATAGTTAATGTCAATTTTTTGTTGATCCGTTATATTTTCGGCCAGTTTTAACATTCTTTCTTTTATTGTGTTTCTTGATAGAGGAGTATCTTTGATGCGCTGAATTATTTTATCTTTATTATCGAAATCATCAAAAAGAGAGGGCGCGCATGCTAACCAGGCTTCCTTCAAAAACTCTCCCTCTTGAAAAGGTTTACTATGCCGAGCAATGACATTTGCAGCCGCGTAACTTGCCGCGCTCGTATGACAATTTTTGCCAACAAATTTAATAATAGATGTTGACTGATTATTTCTGTCTTTCAATGCACTTGCAATTAATTCTTTTTGCTCTGCTTCGCTTTTTTCACCAACAGATTTGTGATTTGTTTCAAAATGCCGTTTAACAGACGATGTCCTACATACCACTGTTCCAGAACATAAAACACACACCGCTTTGTCACCTTTACTAATCATGCCGTATTTCTCAGTCCACCAAGTTTGAAATTCTCTGATACTCTTACTATCTTGCACTTTTTGTTTTTTTGCTGAACTGGCCATATTAAATATCAGTTAAAAATCATAAAAATAACTCGAACAAACTTTAAAATACAATAATATCAACGAAATTCACTACTACGTTATGCGTAATCAAACAATGCGTCATTAGCAATTGAAACCCATGAAAGTACAAAAACAAACGCTTCTGCCTGCCGCCGCCCCCACCCCGCGCACCCGAACACTCCATAGCGTAGGATCACTCGCGTTCGATCGACATAAAATACTTATTTAACACGTTTTTTTCTTAGTTCATAATGAATTTCGTGATCAGTGACGTGACCAAAATATTGTGTCGCGTGCCATCACTGACACGCGTGCCAGTGGTTCACCATCCCTGTACAATACCAATGTGGCCGGTCAGTCGGTATCCCTACCAACAACGAATGTTGTGGAATACAGAAGCATCCAACCTTCAATGGAAAATCATCTTGATTTACCATTGACAGTCTGAAGCAATATCCAATGCCAACAGCTGGATGGAAGAGAAAACACTCATTGCCCTTTGTATAGTCACTGCGACGTCAGACATTGGAATACTCCAGAAATGATCAAAAGGCAGTCAAAATGATAATAGAAGGATTTTGAAAGCTCTAGAAATGTGATATGAACAAAAATACTTGAAGCAAGTCTACCAGTGCTGATTTAGGAACAGGCATAATTAATCGCAGAAGAGGGCTTCACAGGAGTATGGGGCAGATATCGACAGATTGATCGATCTGGCTTATTCCCAAGTTCCAAAGAAGTTTCTAAAGTAGATTACATTTCTATCGGAAGGATAAAAATGCAGTTGAAAAGTGTGATCTCGTACGAATAATTTTCCAGAAAAGGAATCGTTGTATTGTTGAAAACAACCCTTGTCTTGGGATATGCATTGAAGGGAACCACCCACCAATAGAATAGAAGCAGAATGTTCTTAGATCATTACGAAGTAAAAGAAACAACATGGTGTTGGGATGGACGGGTACTGAAACGGATGAAATTCAAAACGGAAGTAATGCAGATATAGTATAGTTCATTTAAGAATGTTCTTAGGTGAATATTCGAAGACTTATGAAAGTATTGACAAATTCGAAATATAGTAGAAGTAAGAATGAAAACAAATTGTGATCAAAATTTGATAACAAAGATGAGAAAAGAAAAACATTGAATGTAAAAGCCTGAGAATGATTATTGTGACCTGATATTATACAATACAATACTTTATTTTTCCTGAGACGTTTTTACAAGCATGGAAGTCGTCACATACACAGTAAAGATTAGGAGTTGAAAAATATCAAGTGATAAAATATGGAATATATATACAAAAAATTAATTAATAGAAGATGTAGGAGACAATTATATAAATAAAACAATTGAAAGAAACATATTATAAACAGTAGAATAGTAAACAAGCAACCAATAGTGATTTCAAGCACCCAGATCAGTTTGAAAATATTCATCAAGTGAATAAAATACAATTTTGTAGAGAATACCGTTAACGCTATTTTTTAAATTAATGGGATTTGAAATTTTCTCAATGAATGTTGGACATTTATTAAATATTTTCATAGACATGAGGTCTGTTTTTTTGTGTACAGGAACTATCAGATTATGATTTTGCCTAAGAGTATAACCAGCAGCTATGTGGATAGTATCCCTTTGCTGAAACTAATGGTAATGCTTCTTAATGTAAATGACACAATTCAAAATATACATGGATATCACAGTAAAATTTGTAAATCAGTGAATAACTTCTTACAAGAATCACTTTATTTTTGAAACACATTGTGTTAGTATCTTTTTTTGAGCAATCAACAGATCAAACATTCTGCTGCAGTTACCGTAGCAGACTAAGCAATAAGTTGTGAACTTGGGCATAGTAGTAGCTTAATAAAATACTAATGACAACAGAAATTCTGAGATTTCAAATAACGAAACAATGCTTGGATAATTTGATAGAAATAGAGTCAATATGATCATTCCTGGATAATTTGGAGTCAATGTTCAACCCTAAGAATTTTCTGTTTTTTCTACACAATAGATTTAGTATTAGCTGTATCCAATATACTGCAGGTAATTTTTCTAAGCGAGAAAACAATGGTATCAGATTTATTGCTATTTAGTACGAGGCAGTTTCTGGCGCTGTAATTGAGCATATTAGCAACTGCAATATCAGCCTGATCAGATAACCTTTCACAAGAAAAAGAAAACAATGAGAAGGAAGTGTCATCAGCAAACTGTACAGTACAATATAGTTGATTAATATTAGAGATTTCGTTGACGCATAAGAGAAAGATAGTAGGGTCCAGGACACTACCTTGGGGAGCACCTGTTAAGATGTTATGATTTTCAGAATAATATATTATCAATAGGTAAATGGTCAATAATTCACAAACAATAAGAATATATGAAAATGACGATTGAGATTCAGTTAATGATTTTTAATATGATTCGATATATTACTGAAACATATTGACAAAGGAAAAATATAGGATGACGAATACAACGCCAATTCAGCATGAAATAGTTCATACAGATTCAATACTTTGATAAATTTGTCAGACCTTGAGCAAATTCAACGGAGACTACACCCGAGGTATCAAAATTGATCCATGTGAGAAATTATTGAATAAAAGTATATCAAAATAGTTTCTGGCGAATGATAACTTTCGTCTTTCTTTGAAATCGATTGAGAAACAACAAACATTACATGAAATGGGACATTTCAATGGAGGTTCAAAAATTATTGATCGAAAACAATTTTTTTTCCACCAAAATTGTACGGAGATTATACTTACATATTAGAATATATGAATCGTTTACATTTCAGTTCAGCGAAAATAATTATTGACGAGAGTAACGAATGATAATTTTTCACTTACCTTCTGATAACTTTTCTCGACGTTTCACATTCAGGTAATGAATCTTTCAAAGACATTCCCAAATATTTAATAACCTAGCCGTAGAATCTTCTAAACAGGATCGGACTGCAAACATTAGGACTGACGATTTTAGGAAAATGGGTTTTGCTGTAAATAAAAATACTAAATTTTCTCAGAAGGAATGTACACGTAGATTATTTTTTTGAAATTTCCCGATCAAACTGTGAAAAATGTCATCCTGCTATTTTGTCCTCCAGGTCAAATTAGTCAATAGGTTCATACCGGACGGTTCTGTATTTCGAGAAAGAGGACAAAATATTGCGTGCGTTTAATTTTTTTCAGTTGAAGCAAAATACAATTAGTATCGTGACTTTAATTAGATTTAATACAGTATCATCCGTGGGTCTATAATTTTGTCATAAAGTGATTTTAAAATCGTCTGTCTTTTGATACCTAGTAATTTGAATTTCCAGATAGTTTTTACAGTTAGTATCATTTATTGTTGAAGGAAAACAATATCTGATTTCGATAACAGGAACTGGATTTCAGTTGACGAAAGGTTGTTTTCTTTTAGCAAACTATTTGATAAGGGCTGCCAGTTTGATAGAAGAATGAAGTACTAACGCTAAACTCACAATCAACTAATTTTGTTCAGAAACACAATGCATACCACTCAAGATATATCTCGATCGAAATGAAGTAATATATTGTTCTCATGTATGGAGCTCTGCCTCCAAACATACCCTAAAGTTGCTGGATTCCATCCAGAAAACAGCCATTTGCCTGATTGGAGACCCGAACATCTCGTGTAAGCTTGATAGCCTGGAACATCGAAGACAGGTTGGAGATTTGTCTCTCTTCTATAGATACTTTCACAGAAAGTGTTCAAGTGACTTGACAGACTTTATTCCACCAAGAGCGGTACATACCAGAAATATGCGACGTACTGTGGCTGCTCATCGTTTGGAGTTTCAAATCAGTATACCTCGAACTACACTGTTTAAGACCTTTTTCATCTGGAGAACTGCATTCATGTGGAGTAAACATTTTTCAAATGGATTTAATCTCCAGCGGTTCAAATCCAATATGAATCGCTTTCGCACATGCACCGCTCTGAGAGCGCCTTGAGGATTTTCCTGTAGTGCTTGTGTTTTGTCCTTGAAAAAATCGACGAATGAAATACGTTTTTCTCATTTGTTTATAGACATTTATTCATAATTTTATTCATTATTCCACATTGTCGTATGTATTTCATACTACTTGTAAATTAATTTATCTAGTTCTCGCTTACATACCTAGCAGATAGGAAGAATATAGACTTTTTGCAGAAGATAAGGAATTACAAGTTCAAATGGTCCGCAATTTATAACACAACCCAATTCAACGTGTACGAGATTTCCATACTACAATATTGAAATGACAACAATTTCGTCATCCCTCAAATGAACAATATGAACGCCAGCATTCATAGCCAATGGTCCATATATCCTATGAATAATTAGGTAATTTTTCCGATAATCTCATCCAAATGAATTTAAAAAACCTCTATTCAAGGTTATTAGCACCATAGGGCATTATATATTTTGAAAATGACATTATTGACACAAAGACCATGTTGAAATTTTAGGAATTGATTTGATACGTCATAAAAATGTATGATTTTCATAGTCTTGAAGTCACTCCACCGAGCTGCAGGCTCTGAGACTGGTCTCAGAGATTTGAAGCTGTTAACTATACGGCAGTCCATTCAGTCGAGGAATCAGAGAGTTTTTGAATCAGCGGAAACTTATGATAACCAATTAGTTAGGGAAGCTGCAGATTATGTTATGACGACCCCACTCGATTCAGAAGGCCCAGTCGCTCGGTTGAGTGAAGGCCCCACGATGTCTGTTGAAATGAACAGTTTGTTCATCAAATACTTCAGTCCGAAAGGGGTACACTGAGCCAGAGCGGCATAGAAGTCATTGACCTTTATGTTGCCACCAAAAACACCCTCAGTTATGAATCATTCGTCCTCCTGACGAACCTCAGTTAAAAGGGTAAGGGAAAAGTTTCCAACCTGATAAAAATGAAGATGACACGAATAATAGTCTTGAAGTGGAAAAAGATTTTCAGTGTCATGACATCTTAGAAAAGTAATGTCTATCAGCAAAGGTAATTGATTCCTGTGCGGCGTTCATGAAATTAGTTTTGTACAGAGTGGTATCAATGAAAAATAGTTATATCGTTAATATAAGTACAAGGAGCTCAATAAATGTGTGACATACCAAATTTATATTTTTTTGAATAGTACATTTCAGATATTATAGTGAAATGTATGTCACAAATGGGTTTATTCAATACCAAATATTTCCTACACGATCAAATGGAATAGGGAATTTTTTAACCAAATATCCTTGAGGACAGTGTATTTTCATTCCGTCGTCATGATTTCACCGAACGGTGCTATTTATATAGAGGGGTAAACAAATTTCAGGATAATTTTTGTTTAATGGAACACACTGTACCTAGGACTATCCCAAAATAGTCCACACTTTGAGTTTCAGAAAATGTAGGAAGTGACTACTTCATTTCCATCGGAAATATATCCAATTCTTTGGGAAAGTATGGAAAAGTCAATTAAATCCATCTACAATTTCTCTTCGTATTTCAATTATTGTTTATTTTGTAATAGAGCGAAAAAAATCTCGCAGTAGGCCAATACGTTAACAAGATAATAGAAATCTAAGGGATCTGGAGACATAATTGCTCCTGCAGAAATGTATTATGTGCGATTATTGTTTACACAATCATCGATAACTTGTATTGTCTTCTTTCCACTCCTCGTGCTTGACATTATTTCTGTTCCATGAAACATCTCTTTCGAAAAATCTGGAACCGTATATTCATTGTATCAGAATATCGTATTGCATATTAATCTATTGGCTTGAAATATTTGAATGTTATAGGAATTGTCACCAAACTTAACATTTAATTATTGAGCAGGTGAATTATTATTTTTGAAATCTACTATTTTTTCTTCTCGAAATGAAATTTCCAACCGGAAAAATAATTAATATGATTTAAATTTTGGGTGAATGTGACAGAAATTATTTATTAACCTGTTTAATTTATACTGTTCGATATCTATACGACTAGATAGATTTTGGACGGTTAAAGGAAGATTTGAGGAAACACGCAGTGTCAAGCTTAAGAAAAGACAGGTAGTAATTGCAACAAACGAAAAACCGCATATTTTGAAATATGTTTTGTTTTCTGAAGACTTCACATTTGAAAGTAATGACATGTTGATGTCTCAACACAGAACCCCAATTGGGCAATATAGGTTTAAAATCTTTTTAAAATCTGTTGACTATAGCAAGTGAAAATCGATCGTTCAAACTGAGGCTTGAACCACCGACCAACACAGCAGTCAATTCGGTGAGTAAACAAAGCACCCACGTCAATATTAGGTCATGGGACCATAATTCGTTGATAGGTCTCTGTATAAAGAAATTTATAGAGATTTTCTCTCAAATGATTCATCGAATTTGTTGGAGAATATACCGATTAACACTAGGCAAACCAACATGATGGCGCTTCCCCACAACCGAAATCAGGTGAAGAGGTTTTGAACTGATTCATTGATCTCATGCCCCTAGATTTATATTTATGTGGATATGATAAAGAAGAGGTCTGTCGAGAGAAACCATTGACTTCATTTATGCATAGCTCATAATGGGAGATTGTCCGAATATTTATTCAAAATGTGTGCGTTTCAAAATGGTTTGTTTTTCTTTTGTTACTTGTTTTGTACAGTATTGAAAACAAAACGTTATTGCTTATAAATTGATGGCCGTTACTACGTGGTCGGAAATCATCATGAAAACTGAGAGTTGTAACTTTTTATGTTTTTTACCACTTTTATTTGTTACTGCAGTATTGTTCTATAAGGACATTTTCAAACTTATACATTAAACTGTTCAATGTATAAGTTTGAACTGTTCAATGTATAAGTTTGAAAATGTCCTTATAGGATGAATCTGCAGTAATGTTTGTTGCACATGAAAGTGGTAAAAAATATAAAAAGTTTAAATGCTCATTTTTCACTATTGCTTATATTTATTGACTTCCTCATATTTTCCCCAAAAATCAAATACATTGCCAATAAAAATAAACTAGTCAATCCCTTCAAAATCTGAAAGCTCATAGTGTGAATTATTCTGGGATGGCTCTATGTACAGGGTGTTCCATTTGAAAAAACTGAGAAAAAGTGATCCTAATTTTTGTTTGCCCCTGTATGTGAACTCATGAATATGAAATGAAAAATACTATTCTAAGGGATATTTGGATGGAAAATTCCATCATTCCATTTGATCAAGTAGGAGATATTTGGTGTTGAACCCATTTTTTGAGATAGCTAAAATATCATTATATATAAGCAATAAAACGTGTAACGAAAATACAATGGAACAAAAAAATCAAAATTAAAGGTAAAAATGCTCTCTGAGTAAAAAAATAGAAAAATCAAAATTACCAAATAAAAAACTGACAGAAAAATGGAAAGAAAAAAAATTAAAGCTGTTCAAAAAAAATCTGTTTGGAAACAGTTTTTCCGTTAACCAGCTTTCGCACTCCTATGAACGACAACCCGCAGAAGTCGAAACTTGTGCGAGTTGAGGATTAATATAGTCTTACCTTTTAACGTTTGATTCCTAACACTGGTTGGACGATAGCAAGTGAAAATCGATAGTTGAGAATGGAGATTGAACCACCGACCAACACGGCGCGACTGAGTGAACAAAGCACCCACGTCGAACCGCCTGGCTACCGACCTACCAAATAAATAAACACAATGAAAAAATTGGAGATATGAAAAATCAAATCATGTCACTTCACGGTGTTTCGATTGTTAGTATCCACAATCGGCTTCGTGATGACAGTAATCACCGAATGTAAATAAACACAATAAAAAAAACTAAAAATATAAAAAAATTCACTGTCATCACCCGAAGACGATTGGGGATACTAACAATCGAAACATCGTGAAGTAACCTGGTTTGATTTCTTTTAATTTTTTTTTATTATTTTTTTTTGTTCATTTACTTTTTTATATTATTTTTCAATTGTATGTTTGATTATTTATTCAATTCGTTTTACTGTATTCTCATTTTATGTTTTATTGCTTACATATAAATGATATTTTAGCTATTGATTCTGATTTTATTTGCTCTTTCATCGATTTTGAATCATATCAGGATCATATCAGACAATGTAAGTCTGAACTAGTAAAACTTTAATATTTTGAGAACTGCCCAAGAAATTCAATAGACTAAAAATATCTGAAGTATTTTATTAAAAATTGGTCTATCACACATTCACTAAACACCCTGTGTGATTTTCGAAATATAGCTTTCATTATTCATTACAACTTTTTCCCGAATAATTTTTTTTGTATCCCCAATAGGAAGCAGCTACCGTCCACCCACCTATTGTTGATGCACCCTGTACATCAAAAATGATTATTTGGGCATGAAGTACAGAGTATTTTAGTTAATGGAGTGGTGAATCTAGGGTCAACCTTGCCTTGAACCCCCATTTTAGGTTGAAAGGTAAATCTTAACCTCACCGTCCAATAAATCAATGAATTTATACGGCATGACGAAATGAATGAGGTGTTTTCATATTATGAAAAACTGATATCATGATAACCGTACTGGAATTGATCATATTCGAATATAGAGGTCACTTTATCGAAAATAAATATTTTTCCTTATTTTCCCGCCTCTAATTTTTGTAAAGCGTTTTGTTAGGATATATCCTAGTGTTTGGGAAATGTAGTTTTTGGCTTTCTACTACTCCATGTTGATACAAAAAAAGTGGAGTAGTAGAAAGCCAAAAACTTTCTTTCCCAAAAATTAGTCACTCCTAAAAATATAACTCTATCTTTGCAGATCCTAGTTAAAATCAATTTCTGAATTCACAAGAATTATAAAATAACTTTCGGCAAGTTAGCCCCCACTTTAATTAGTGTTTCGACTTTTTTAGGATTATCACGTGCGCCACATACCACTGGCGAAGTAAGGCTGAATCTGATTCTATTTTCCAAGACTATGAAAATCATATATTCTCAAGAGGCACATAAGACCCTCCAAAATTTTTGCATGGACTTGCAGTCTATTATATAAACGTCTTAAATATCAGGAATTTGGAATCACATCAAAGAACATTCATAAATGAGGGACAATAAAAAAGATGGAAGTTATTTGGTACGAAAATATTATTCTATCGGCCTATTTCTATGAAACACATATAAAATAATTCTTAAAGAATATCAATAATGATTGATGAAAATAGACTAGAATCACATATATTAAAATTTATAAATATCTCATTGAAACAATATCTACCAAAGGTAAATAATCAACATAGCAGACTCTACTAGTTTTTGATCGATTCTAAAATTAATTTCTTAATATGAACCGTTCATGTTTTGTCATGTTCGTGTAAGCAAGTCACCATTTTTTTTGTAGGATTACCCTCATCAATTTTAACTATTAAGAAATAACTTCTACATATGAATACCAGAATATTACTGCTGGAAAACTAAAGAATCTCTTGAATTCAAGCGACTCTTCAATTTGTCTATTCTTTATTTATAACAATAATTATCACTTTGAATGAATGATTCGAATTCAAATACTGAATATGCTGATGAGAATGAATATATTTTTATTCGCAAAGCCAACAACTTTTTTGAATTTGTTATGATGAAGAAATGAAAGGAGACAGTAAAACATACTTTTTTTATCAAATTTTTACCAGAATTCATGTGATATCAAATTTGTGCAGAAATGGTAATTATTTCTAAACACATCGTTGAAGTTTTGATTTTGAAAAATGTTATTTATAGCTTGTTAATACTAAGAAGACACTAGAGAATTATATATCTTTCTCTCTTACACAGTGTACTAACGAACGCGCATCTTATGGGAGATTCTAGGCCGAGATTTTGAAATCGCTTCCTCGATTCGACGAGCTGTAACTAACTTTCTGTTTCAACAACTGCTGAAAATTGTATCCGGCTTCCATACGCAGATAGAGTTTTTTTGAAGCGGCTTCAGACGTTTTCTTCAAATTACAGTCTTTGAGTAACAACACAAAAAATACCATTGAAATACTGTCGAAAAGCCAACATATAATGAGTTGGTTCCAATTGAAAAAAATATCGGTTACTAGTTGTTGTTAGTGTCAATGTCAATGTTGAGAATATCAATAAACTTCACATACAGGGCTAAAAGTCAGAAATGGAATTGTACTCGAAAATTCTAAAGGATACATCAATTTTATTTCTAGGGGAACTAACTCTGATATAGAAGTCATACTCACAACGTGACCCATCAATACGTTAAATGAAGTTGCAGTTTTAGGACATGTACAAATGGATAATCAACAATCTATCAGACAAGTAGCTAGAGCGTCTGGTGTATCAACTAGTAGTGTTTTTCGGATTTAGAAAGTCTACAAATTCCATCCTTTCAAAATAAGGCTACTTCACGAATTAAACGAAGATGATCCTGATCGTCGACTCCATTTTTGTGAGGTGTTCAGCGAGAAATTGACCAATAACCAAACCTATGATGGTAATCATATTGTTGGATCATCCTTTATTGAAGGTAATCTCAATGGAGACACATATTTAAATCTATTAGAAGACTGTGTAGATCCTGTGATTACATAAATTTCAGAAAATTATGACAATTTAGTAGAAAATAAAATAACATTCCAGCATGATGGTGCACCCTCATATTTTGATGTTTCCAATGCGTTGGATCGGCAGAAGGGGTCCAGTAGAGTGGCCAGCTAGATCACCTGATCTCAAACCGATAGATTTTTTTTCGTTGGGACCCCTCAAGTCTAAAGTGTACTCTACTAAGACTACAAATCTGGAAAACCTGCCACAGAGAATTGTTCGGAAATGCCGATTGCTGGTTCCAGACATCTTGAATGATGTACGAAACGCTTTCGAAAGTAAACTAGTGGGAAGCTGTCTGAGTGCACTCAAGGAGCTTAGTACCCAAAATAGAGTCACTCCAGCTTAGGTATCCGGTCATGAAGACGCATGATCGGCCCAGAACCCTTGTGCGGGGTAGCCAAATATGTATAAAGACATCCATAAATCCATGGATGCAAGCCGAATCGACAGATTGGTGGAGTAAGCTCCCAAAAATGAGGCAGGCGAAAAAGTTCATAAAGAAACCATCGTCCAGATTCTCGAAAGACCTGCTAAATCATAACCGTAAGGTTGTAAGGGTAGTAGTCGGTCTACTAACGGGGCATAGCCGACTTAGGAAACATATGAGCAACATGGTTCTGAGAGAAGAAACCCAATGCAGGTTATGTCAAGAAGAGAAAGAAACCTCACTGCATGTGCTCTGTGAATGCGATGCAATAGCAAGGCTGAGACACGCAAGATGCGGTGAAGAGAAACCAGAGGCTGCCGGTATATGAAGGGGTCACTGTCAAGGCTATGGAGTATCATCAAAGAGATCAAGCTAGACAATGAGCTCTAACAGTCAAGGAGTATCACAATAGATCTGAAAAGGTCGCAGTGAATCAGGCCACGGGCCAGCTCCCCGATGATCTAATCCAATTCAACCTGATGACACCTTTCAAAAGCTTTCCTACTCATTTCATATTCAAATTCAACTGGCATTTGCATATTTGCAAATTGAAATACCTGAATCATCAACTTGGTAGATGTGTTGAGAGGAAAAAAATTAGAAGAAACTTTCATAAGAAAATGAGTATAGTTTTGCAAATGTGAAGTTTTTTTTTAATTAAAAATTCAATGCAAAATCAGTAATACACAAATTTGCACAAAATTTTTTTGAAATTTTTGGTATGTTTACACACACACACAAATAAATATATATATACAGGGTCCTGCAACAGTGGCGCGGTATTCCATATCTCTATATAGGAAGCAGATAGG
>WOGP01002822.1:2799-16074 GCA_015342065.1 Leptinotarsa undecemlineata | reverse complement strand
AAGAACACAACTTTTTCCTAATTTAACCTAAGCTGTATCTCCAACAGGTACTGAGATTCCCATGCTTAGGATCCTTATCTTGGACACACTGTATATTCTTCTTATATTATATAAATAATTATTTAAAAAAATGTGTTTAAAATCCTTTTTTCCCTTAACCAGCTGTCGCACCCCTATGAACGACAACCCTCAGTAGTCTAAACTTGTGCGAACTGAGGATTAACGAGGTCTTACCTTTTAACGTTAGATTCCTAACACGGGTTGAACAATAGCAAGTGAAAATCGATCGTTCAGAGTAGGGCTTGAACCAGCGACCAACACGGCGGTCGATTTAAGTGAGTGAATAAACCACCCACGTCGAAACCAACAAGCTACCGTCCGTCCTTATTATTGAATAACAAAATTAGTTAGCTTCCTAATCATATTTTCAAAGGGGAACTGTTGGAAGGTAGGTTGCATTATATCGTTTACTTGAACTATACCTCAAATTGTAAGAGCTGAGTTGAAAATTGACCCAATTTTGAAACAAAGAACGAACGTTAGCTCTATATTAGATCGATGAGAATATGTAAAGACAGGAATTCGGAATTGCTATATGTTCTCCAGTATCTTCTATAGCATGAGTAACATATATATGAAACATTTTGATTGAAAATTATCAGAACGGTCCCTAATTTTGGTGGAGACATGCTGACGATATATTTGCTATTTGGAATGAATCTGTAAAATATAATAACGAACAGGAACCGATAATAAAGTTCTCGACAGAAATTTAACAAGGCGAAAAACTGTTTCCCTTTACGTTGTAAAGGTTATCAGATCATTTTGAAACAAATGTTTATCGAGGGAAAACACATACTGTAACAAATAGAAGAATTAACTGTCTTAAACAAATTCATTTTTATTAATATTTCACTATCACAACTGATTTATATACAACAATTAGCAACTAACGCTTAATTTGTCTTCACTGTTCGAATTCTTTGTTAACCGCTCGATTCACTTTCTGAATACAGACTCTCTCTTTGAACGAGGAGCCGACCTTTTATATTGGTAACGATCGTTCTAGATTCCTCTAGTGGTTTCGGTATTCATCTATACTTTTCGCGGCGGTTCGCGGTGAGTCATGTGTTTGCTATCTGATATATCAGTCAGGGCCGGCTTCAGATTCGTTACAATATTAATCAATATCTTCACTACACATCAAACCATCGTAGGGCTGTTGAAAAAGATAAAATAAATTGTTCCTATAACGGAGAAAAACTATTTGCAATTCAGCTGAAAAATTTAATAAAGAATATCAGTGATATAAAATGAATAAATGAATCATGTTAAACGGTTTTATTAAAAAAATAATAATAATAAAGATACAGATAATGTACTGAAAGCTGAAAAATGATTCGGAAGGTCCTAGGTAACAGCCATTACAGCCAGTAAAAATTAAAACGGTCAATGTAACTTTTATTCAATATATATTAGGAACTTAATTATTTTGGGCAATGAAAACCGCGAGGTTCATAATTACAAGAACTTGGATTTGAAGCACCATGGAACGAAACTTCGGACCATTCGAAGTTTTCACATCCTTTAGATCCACAAAGTATGTAAACCGATACTGACTCTGGTCCTGTTAACTCTCCGTTAACGTCAGTCAATGTTAGTCCCCTGATTGGGATGTTATTTGTTGCATTTCCAGTGGGACTTCCATTCTTGTAGTCTTGTTCGACATTTACTCCGTATCTCCAGATTCCTAAAAAATTACTAAATATCAAACATGCGATGGAACTGGCCGATTTTTTATGAGAATTCATTACAACGCATTTACACAACATGTTATTGTGAACTTTTCACTTGAAGTTGAAAAAAGAAACGTAACACTCGTTTTACTTCACAATATAAAAGAAAACATATCGCTCTTCCATGATTGGGTCCTTCATGACCGTGTATGCTTTTGTTGTTAGTCCTTAGTAAGGTGAGTATAGTGTGTACCCCGATTTTTGGAGCACTCATTGAAAAACCAAATATTTAGACTTATTAATATTATTAATATGATAAACTTATTAATATTAACCTCAGGGTTAAAAAAACCGTAGGGGCATTCTTACGATGTGTAATGGAAATGACGAATATCTAATAAATACTTTTTTAGGTTTTAAAAAAACACTATTGTGAATTTTTTGGAAGTCTACAAAAACCGCGAAACATGTTATTCAAAACAATAACATATTTGTTGAAAGAGCTTTTGCGTCAGTCAAAACATTTGGTTTTTCAATGGTTGCGTCAGAACTGTGAACACCCCAAAAGGGACTTACAATAGAAACAGAGCAGCCCAAGAAGATGTCAGTCATGGAAAAGCGGGATAAGTATGAGTGTTCAAACCATTAGGTCTTTTGAATACTTTAAAAATTCAAAAATTATTGAGTAAAAGCAGTAATTAATGCAAATTAATGCAAAACTATTATATGTAAGAATAACCCAACCTAACCTCACCTAACCCAACCTAATTTAACCTAACCTATCCTAACCTAACCTAACTTAACTCAACCTGACATAACCTAACCTAATCCCAATCTGACACATTATTATCAATATAAGTATGTGATATCTGTCACTCCATCCGTTAGCCTGGTATCAGCCGAGTTTTCCTTGCTATTTTCCTAGGCATGTTTTTATTCCTTTCTTAATAATTATGAAAATATCTTGGTGAAGTATCTGTGTTCTTATGAAAATGTAATAAAGTAAAAAAATTAATTCCTTCCGAAAAACGCACCTCGAACAATCGAAATGTCTGTTATTGTGAATGAGTAAATTCGTCTCTTCCGGCAACATATAGTCGTAAATTGAATTTGGAAAAGCTGAATAAACTTATTTGAATGAATGAATCGAAGAGTTTTTTGTTTTAAAGTGTATAATATTTAAAATTCTTGCATATTCTTGCAAGACATTTAAATATTATACACTTTAATATGAAAAACTCTTCGATTCATTCATATAGTCGTAATGTTATGAAAGAAATGAGTACTTCGTCGTGTAATGTTGTCCAAAGTGTTAAGGTTAGTTTCTTGTTTAGAATCTTTGAAGTACACCACTGAGGATGATAGTTTTCCATGAAAGTGGAATTAAATATCAATACTCTTTCATATATTGTGTAACGTTCCGATTATTGATATCTGTTTCAATTCCATAAGATATTGGGAAAGTATTCGAGAATGCTTTTTCTTCTAGTTTGTATCTGAAAGTAACCTCTATGCATAATCAACCCATCTTTGTAAACAGGTAATTTTGAACTTAATTTTTTCTTCCTCTGGAAGTTTTTCACATATTTGGTATAAAGTAGAGGGCCAAAAAGTTTTTTCTCGAAATCTAATTCACCCTGTAAATGTGTAATGTAGATTTTCGTAAACAGTGCGTCGTCGTAGGGTCTCTGCCGTGACGAACTTTTAAAAATCATCACGTAATCAAAGAATTCAACCCTGAGTTTACAAATGAGATGATCATCACTTAAACGACCCTGTAGCATCCGATCAAGAGCAAGATCATCTCTTGATCCTATTAACAAACCTAGGTGGTGCAGCATGAAAGCGACTTATCGCTTTTTCAGAGCAGGATGTCATGAAACTGCCTCGCAAAAAACCCTTTAGCCGGAGAAGCAGAATTTGCATTAGGAGGGGAAACAAACTTTTCATGAGCAAGTTAGCAAACGCTGAAGCTCAACTGATGATTTACCCAAAAATAGAGGCGAAAAGCCCTACATGACTGGATCTAATATATCTTCAGATGTAGCTGACTCAAAGATGATCTCATAAGGGAAGGTTGCTGTGTTCATTAAGGTGTGAATCTGGCACCTTGAATATCCGACAACGTTAGTATTGATCAATAAACTGGAATATATTCAGTTTTTTCATTATGACTGCCAGGTGAAATTTAAGTGCTGCACATTGCGGCCTGGGAAGGTAAAAGGAAAATGTATCATGTACTGTCAACTTTAGAATGTATTATTCTTCACAAGAAAATTCAGGCACTGGAACCGGAGCACCCACTCTGTATCTGCTGACCTGAAAGATCAATCGCCAAATAAAGTAATCGGTTTCGTCGAGAAACTGGATTAATTTGGTCGAGTTTAATTACGTGTTAGCCACAATAAATCCTCGCGGGATGTATTGGATAGAAGATCTTCATTTAGTATGAATCAAATCATGAAACTAATTTTGAATAGATTTTTGTTTCGCCTCATTATCTCAAACGTCATTATCTCAAACCTGGATCCTTTTATCACAATAATTCAATATTGTTACCTCGTAGCAATTTCTGGTCACAAGACGCCAAATTACATACATTAGAACTGGGTCATTAGGAAACCTACTAAATTCTAAGACATAACTTATATAAAACCTTCGAGTTATTTACCTGTCATCTCAATGTTTTTGTATGTTATGTCCCTGATGAGTCCTTCTCCAGAGTTAGTATGAGTTTTAACGTGAATACCGTTTCTTGAATTTTTGACTATCGAGTCTCTGAAAGTGACGTTACCCACCGTATTTTTGATCACCTCGTGGCTCATACCGACAGAAAGACTGAGTCCGTGACCTCCAATACACTCCAAATTCCTGAATGTCATGTTAAAACCTTGATTTATGGCGACACAATCGTCCTGATTCTGGACAATTGCGTTTTCGATTAGTATATTGTTAGTTTCAGAGATGTCGAATCCATCGGTATTGTGTCCTAGCTCATCCTATAATAATTAGGAGTATTACAAAAAAACACCTTCATAAACTGGGAAATTATTCAAACAGTGAATCAGTAAATCGATATTTTTGTTTTCTCAGTTAATATGTGGGAAGAATAGTGTTGCTGGATTTGTTAAACTCAGTTCTGTACATTTACTGTCCGAAAAGTGTGATTCATAACTACATATATTAAGAAAGTATTACAGAATCGGGCAGTAATATTTTAAATTTTGACAGAGTTCGGAGCTCTGATATTATTTCCGATTTCTGAAAGAGTGTTCATAAGTTTGAAAGCTGAAATAAGAAAAATGTAAAGCAACTGAGTTATCATCCGAAGGCGATTCCGGATACTAACAATCTAAACATCGTAAAGTAGTTCAGTTTTGATTTTTTTCTCATAGGAATATAGGCTTTATCGGCTGGCGTCAATATTTAAAATGGTTCCGGGTTTTCCGTGGTCTTCTTTTGTTATAATCTTCAGACGTTTCGACTGCAACTGCGGCAGTTATCTTCAGTGGCACGTTAAGAAGAGTACTTCGACAACCCTACTGAGGATGACTGCCGCAGTTGCAGTCGAAACGTTTGGAGATTATAACCACGGCAAAATACGGAAACGTTCCAAAACATTTTTTCTCATTGTTTGCATTTTTCATTTCTCAATATTCATGTACTTTCATTTCACTCATTGTTAAACTCATTTATTCATTAATTTCTATTTCAGGTAACAATAACTTTTTTTCATATTTTTGAATGTCAACCTTGAAGAAATATATATTTTTTTCAACAAACTCATCCGAATATTACTGTTCAAGTATTTTCGATATTTTTTATACTTTTAATTTTCCATTTTTTTTTTCTCTTGGATTTGAAATCTTTCAATACTACTCTTTTAGACAAGTCCGAATAGCTTCAAACAAACAATAAAAATGTTTTAGAATATGTTTTTATATGAAAATGAAAAAAAATTAACATAAATTGCGTTTGGATTTAGAATTTTGGTAATGAACTGTCCTACACGTATATAATGAGACATAGAAAATATATTTACACTTCGTCATAGGAACCTTTGTCCTACTATCAGAATATGATAATAGATTTATATAGGGTGTTGTCATATTTGGGGCACACTCAACTTTGAAATTATAAATGATTGTATTTTTCAAGCATGTTTTAGATTGGTGATGGTAAAATGTTCCCGAGAGTTTCGGTAATTTGATGATGTCCAAATAAATTATTATTTCATTACAGCCCTGATAATTACTCTATGGTCCACAGTTTACCCAAGTACCTGAGATATGGTGAATCATAGACCTCCAATATTTCCATTGAGGTTTTTCCACATCGTAAAATTTCCAGATGACTTGCGGCTCTCACGATTTTCAATTGGGAGTGAAACAGTAATTAAAACACATCATATTGCTTAAGAAAAATAAAGTGACATCGATTTCGAAGTATGAATTAATAAATATTTCCTAATTCAAGAAACACATACGAAGTTCGTGAGAGAGATTGAATAATCCAGAAACCAATAATTAACGTTCTGACTAGTTTTCAATTTCGAAGATACTGGAGAAACAAACTCGGGTATGGTGCTTTTCTGGTATTTTTCATTTTGGAGACTTTTCCGAATAACATTTGAAGTTTCTTAGGAAATTTTAGGAGCTCTTAACTTCTACTAAGCAACGTCTAAATTGGTAACAAATTGCCAAAAACGACTTTCCTCGATAGGAAGACTTAACAGATTGTCTCTGGTCTGGATTCCTGACCATACTGACCTGGAAGGCAATGAGCCTGCTGACTCCCTTACAAAGGAGGGTGCTGCAAGTAGCTTCATCGGACCAGAACCTGTAATTGGCATCGCTTTAGGCATTGTCAAACAAACATTGAACATCTGGACGGCAAGAAGATTCATGGACTTCTGGCAGGATCTTCCAGGATTAGTTCATTCCAAGGCGTTTATTCACCCTTCGAAGCTTGACACCAAACAGTTGTTGGACAACAGTAGGAATGAACTACGATGTCTAACAGTCCTTCTCACATATCACTGTCATTTGAATCAACATATACAGAGACTCGGACTGTAACAAGACAGTGTGTGTCGCCTTTGCTTGGAAAATGATAAAACAGCAGAACACATACTTTGTGCCTGCCCCGCGGAGACCAAATTAGGTTTTAAGGGTTTGACAGAGCCGTACTCTTACCATCTGACCTGAAAGATCACTCACCATTTAAACTAATCGGCTTCGTTAAAAATCTGGGTTTATTTGGTCGAATAGTGAATAGGTGTGAGCCACAATAAACCCTTGCGAGTTGCGACCCACTCACTTTTGACCTAACCTAATCCAGGAAATAAGTTTGAGCATCAAGTTCACCCATGGTTCAGCTTAGAACTACTGATGATACCTACGAAAAATCGAAACAGCTCTGTCTGTTGTTGGTTCATTCATCGGTTCTGATTACCATTGAAAAATGAGACGAAATTAGAATTGCTGCTTTGAATTGATTTTTTTTCCTACTACCAAATTTACCAACATTAAAATTATTGTCAAAATATGAAAATCTAATCGCTTCTAATTATCATTAAAAAATTTCAAGTTTTATTCAAAGATAGGTGACGTGTGTCACCTATGTGTGACAGGGTTATATTATCGTAAGGGGTTATATTATCAGTTTCAATCAATTCCGAATGACACTCACAAAACTAGGAAGTAATATCAAATAGTCATATTTTAGAGTAACATCCATCAGCAGCATATCATGCGATGCAACAAAGTGACATGGCGGTGTTACATTATGGATACGCACATGCAACAATTGTTACATCTGGGCCAGGCGTCTAACATTAATAAAATTTTAATATAACCTCTGGTGAGATCAGAATGGCACAGATGTGATGTAATAAATAAATATATGTATATATAAATCTCTTTTACTCCTAGGTTTGAAATACTTCTCAAAAATATTTTGAAAACCTTAATGACCCCAGTTAACGAATCTCAAACGTACAATATTCTCAAAACCGGTCTCATGTACCGTCAATTGGGGTGACTTTGTCCTATGGGCTAGCTTTGCCCAGTTTTGAAAAAACAGTTTCGCGCCTCCATAATAAATAGCAAAGGTCGTTTGAGGCACTGCAGTCAATGAAACATACCTTTTCAATGAAAACGAGATATTCTATAGTTTGTAGGTCGTTAAGTGCTATCACTAGTTAACTGTTTTATTTGTAAAGTGTGCTATCCATGAAAATTTGACCTCTTCTAAATTACATATACACCTCTTCTACGAAAATAAGGTGAGTTTCATTACTTATTATTATTAGTAAATATAATGAAAATTGTAATCCACTTATAATTTCGTTCCTGCACCCAACCTGTTGATTGTTATTCGAGAGGGCAATGTCAGCCCATGTTTTACGCGAAAATAGGGATCACTCCTTCCACTTTTTACTTAAAGTGTTACATTGTAATTTCAGTTTTTTTACTTTCTCATTCTTCAGATAGAGGAAGCATTGAAATCCAATATTGAACCAAAAAATACGACTTATTTTGCCCACAAAATTTCATTCATAACGCTTCTGTCGACAGTTGTCGCAACTGTACTATTTAATTTCTGTTTCAGAGTGATGCCCAGAGTTAACAAACCGAAACTTGGTCGTCGTACCTATAAGAATTTTTCACCAGAAACCCTGGAAAAGGCAATAGGTGATGTGAATATGTCCATACAATCTGCTGCAGAGACGCACAATATCCCAAGAAAGACCCTGGGAAACAAAATAATGAGTAGGCATACTACGAATCCGGCTGTTGGGCAGGACGACTTGGAGAAATATTTTTGCACATAGTTCTCGATAGATTTCTTTTTAGCACTTATTCTTGATGAACTGTTCTTTATTTTCATAATTCATCTTTTTTGTTTCCATTTGGCATTATTTGTCCAAGATTTTCATTGTTTTTTGTATTTTGAGAATAAAATTCGATTTTTTTTGAGCAATTTTTGTCTTTTCTGTGGTTCTTGTAAAACCGTGAGACGGTGTATTTGCCCATATTTTATCTGTAGCTTTGTTATACAAAGAAAACATCTGTTGGCCAAAGTGACCCCACGTCACGAGGTGACCTACCCACCCATATTTTATTTTTTATTTAAGAGGGAGGAATGATATAAAAATAAAATAACTACATAAATCTAATCTACAAACCACCTTCCAAAGCTACAAATTTCATATAGGATATCAAAAAATGGGTTATGTGGAAATTATCAACTTAAATTTTAAAATTGGGCAATGTCACCCCAATTGACCGGTAACATTCAACGGTAATATTCAATGAAATCGCAACCTGCTTCCATTCCAACTGCAGTACCACAGGGTTCCATATTGACCCCATTATTCTGTATTTTATGAGTGATATTCAACAAAAAAAAACAACAAAAGACTCTATTCTATGCAGTCGATAGAAGTCATATGCTAGCGTAAAATAATCTCCAACTGACTACAACAACTGGAAATAAAATCGCAGAAGAATTCTCTCACTGGAGTACAAATAATGGATTGGGGGTTAATATAGAAAAGACCGTCTTTATGATTTATCAATCAAAAAATATCACTTACGATCGTTCTCTTTTCCCCCCTATTAAAGATCATAAATTTGCAAAACAAGTAAATCATTTTAATTACCTAGGTTCAACAGTCGACGAAAAATTAACCTGGGAAGCTCACTCGGACAAATTAATCACAAAACTGAGTATCTTGTAATTTGTGATAAAACAATTTCGAGGAACAGTATCTACGTGTGTACTCAAACTGACCTACTTTGAACTAGTTCAGTCCATATTGTCATATGGCCTGGCTTTTTGAAGGGCTCAGCACATGTGTCAAAAGTGTTTGTGGTACAAAAAATCATACGGTGCTTTGCTGGCTCACATTCAATGTCGACTTTACCCTGTCTCTACATTTACATAATACCTATCCGTGAAAATAAAAAAACATTAAATTCAGTTCGTGAGAAACAATATGATACATGAATGTAACACACTTAGAGATAATGAAATACGTTTCATTAACTCTACGGCACGATTTTGTAGGTTATCAAGGGGTTATCTGCTATAAAATGAAAATTCTTGGAAATCTAGGAACTTATAGTGAATGGAAGAAAGCTTCATTGAATTATCTTTTAGCTAATACGTATTACTCTGTTGATGAATTTTTAGGTTCCTGAGAAATATAGTTTTATTTTATTCTCATACATATTCAGTCTGTACATTTGTATTTTATCAAATTTATCTTTTGTATTACAAATTTATCTTTGTATTTTATCTATACATTTTTATATCTGTTTCACGATAAGTCTGATGAAAATTCTGTATTTATATCATATTTGTAGAATTCTCAAATATGAATAAATTTCTATTCTATTCTATTCATAATCGAAATTTACATAGGTGCTTACATAAAATGTTATTTACCTTGTCTCCTGCAGAAACATCGATGTTCCATCCGGATAGGGTTACGTGGTCCGACATACTTACGGAAACACAATGAACAGGGCAATTCAGTAAGTGTATGTCCTTGAACACTGATCCTTCTTTAACCTTTATTTTGAAAAATTTGGGTTTAGTCTTTTTTCCGTTTTTGCCCTCCCAATAAAGAGCACCTTGTCCATCAAGTACAGAACCTAGGAATTAATAAGTTTTAATTATAATGGAAATTAGAATGACATGGATATACAAGTCGTTTTTTTCTGATGTGATAACATCGTCATATTCTAAACTGTAATAGATATGAAGACGATTAAATATAAAAAAATGGAACTATCATGTAACAGTACAATGGTCAAAGAAAACTTACAGGGGCTTTTACCCATCTTGAGTTATATAGGAAAAACTAAAAATGCTGTTTTTGGACTTTTACGAATAGAATTGTTATTTCATATGTATTACAACGGTGTAACGGTTTCCCTTTTATTACAAATATAAAAGCGATAAAATCACAATTCAGTGGTATATCACACTTGATATTTTCATAACGTTTTATTTAAAATGTATAGCATCATCAGTGACAAAAATCAAACAGAAAAACAATATATTTTCTTAAGCATTTTCGAGGGAAAATAGAACCAATACACAAACGAAATTTACATGACAAACTATATTGAATTTCCGAATTATTTTTTGTTTTAGATGGTCGATATTTGTACTAGGTGTTGTAAAATATTTATCTTTTATATATCGCCAGACAAAAAAGTCTGAAGGAGTGAGGTCTGCGAATCAAGCTGGCCAGGCTATTGGTCCATTGTTTCCAATCCATTTTATTGAGAATATAGCATCTAAATGTGCCCTTTCCACTGCTGCATAATGAGGAGGGGTAACGTCTTGTTGAAAATATTGTATTTCGATCAGGGCCGTAGCGAACAGAAAAACGAGGAAAGGAAGGGAATCCAAATTTTCTCAACCCCACCAGCAAAATTTCCCAACTTTCGAAAAAATGAAAGCCGAAAGATTAGTTAATACTATGATATAACAATTTTCTTACTTAGCTATCCAAAGATTGCCTGAATTCTGATGACCGTTGCGGTATGCACAAACATAAAAAAATTTTGGTAATTATAAAAATAATAATGGGCATCATTCTACTTTGGACCAAGGTGCATGGTCTTTCACCATATCCACCATGTATAGAAATATTCAATACAAATGAAAGGAAACAACACTTGAATAATATTGTGCTTATTGTTTTCTACTATTATTTTTTCTATCGTCACGGCCCGAAATTTCCCAACTTTTCCAAGTTGAAAAAATAGCGAAAAGTTGGGAATTTGGTAAAATTGTCACTTCAAAAATTGTGAACTGTTCAGGACTGTTCTCTTACTTGGGAGAAATTCAACTTTTTTGAAGTTTTCAAACAATTCAGAATATCAAAGTATGGGATCTCCAAATCATGCATGTTGTGAAATCCCAACTTTCTCCTGGTTCTTTCCTTTTTCTTATTACCTCTCCCCTTCTTTTCTCTCATTTTTATTTTTATTTTTATTAATTTCATTACTATTATTTTTTTCTATCTTCACGGCCAAAATTTTCCCAACTTTATCCCAAGTCGAAAAAGCAGGGGGGAGTCCCCCCCCCATGGTGACGGCCCTGATTTCGATGTAAATTCATCAAACTCGTTGGCTCTCTATTCAAATGCTTATCGTGAAAAAAGAACCTAGTATGTTCGTTCCCAAATTCAAAACTGAACGTTTATTTTCTGATTGATTCGGCCGCTACTTGATGAAGATCCATAGTTCTTTCATAAACTACACCTTACGATTTGATCCACACAAACTTTATTTGAGAAATATATCCAGACATGTTTCGTTAACATAGAAGCTTCTTCAACAGTGATTCAAATCACTGTTGAAGAAGCTAAATAATGGGCTCATTTAACAATTTTTTTTTATTTCATAATTTGAAAGTTTATGTTTCAAATAGTACATCTGCAAAAAAAAGAATTTTCACTCTTCATCTTCCCCCTCAAATTAATTGTTCAATTCACCGAAACTGGGCGTGGTCAAGCTTGACGTCACATCAGTCGACTCGGGACAAGAGAGTGCTGGCTGATAAGCGAAATACATGTGCTAAAGCCGTAGAAAACAAGTTGTGTGTTGTTTACTGCAGTGTATCAACTACGTGAATATGAATCATGATAAAAAAGGACGTTACAAATGCAAGAATTCATCGGTAACTGCACCAGACAAAATTTTTATTTTACTGTTACGAAAGTTATGGCAGCGCGCTATGCGGAGGGCCGACTTTGTGTCTGCCAAGGGGACGCATTTTTGTTGCGAGGATCATTTTAATGTAAGTATGAATGATAATGATTAATAAAAAAAATTATACTTTACTCTGAGCACTACTTTGAATTTTAGGTTGAAACAGACTTAGAAAATTACATGTATATCAAAACTATGAAAATGGGAAAAATTATATTGAAACCAGGCGTAATTCCGCATATATTTTATTGCCAAATTGATAGACCGACGGCCCATACATCTAAAACTCCAAAAAAAAAAGGAAAAACAAATTTTGTTGAATACCTGTAACGAATATATTACTGAAAATCAAATGTGTGATGAAGCAGGTACACAAGAAAAGACCTTTGATGTCGGAATTCAAGTTAATAAACAGGTGTTTCGAAGATCAAAAGCTAAACAGACCGTAAATATTATTTACCACCGAAAAAAGATACATTACTTTGAAGAAAATTAAATTGAATTGATGATAGCAGCGATTCATAATCTCCAACTACAGGCCCGGTTGCCACCGATCGAAGCTCGTTTGCCTGTTGTGACGTCAAGATGTACCACGGGCGATCTCATAGTTTCAATTGCTCTTGCTCAGTTGTTAATTGTAATATAAACCAAAAAATTTTGTGGGATATTTGGGAGATGATTTACTTTTATAATATATAATTTTCAATAAAAAACTAAATTAGCCTGAATGAGCCCATTACCTTTGTCCGATCACTTATTAGGTGAGATTTCATTAATTTACAATGCATTTAAAAAAAATTAAG
>WOGP01002821.1:0-16074 GCA_015342065.1 Leptinotarsa undecemlineata | reverse complement strand
TTTTACTAACCAAGTTTTGTGATTGGCTGAAGAGTCATAAAATTAAATTTAAAGTCATGGTACTGTGACGAATAAAAATTAGGGAAGGTTATCGCCGTCGTGTTCAGTTCAGGAACTGATCGCGATTTGAGTGTTGCAATTCGATATTGGTGCAGTTATAATTACTTGAAATTTTTGTTATCTGTTTTAAATGTGGCGTCCCTGCACAAGTACTAATAGTAATAACGAGTGTGTTAACAACAGGGAAAGATAAATAACATAACCTCCAAAGGGTATTTTGGAGTATTTCTAAACAGGTTGCCTTTGATGGAGAAATGCGAGCCGAGAAGAATATTGCAGTTCTAATGATTAGGAAAAGTGCTTGTGTTTCAATTTATTATACGCCAGAGGTTCCAGTTTCACATTTAATTCATTATTAATGAAAAGACTACCTGACCTCTCGCCAATCGAATACTATCTTTTCAAGTACTTCATGACTTTCTCATCGGTAGGCCTTGCGCCAATCAGGATTAGGCAAAACGGCCTTCGTCTACTTCATCAAATTCCCTGTAAACAATTTTCATGCTGACGAAATTGTTAAGCAAAAGTACTGATTTAAATGACACTTATTTCGATTACGTTGAATTAGTATTCACTGATGGTCTACTACGCCGTAAGGCAAGCAAACAGCGTGACATTTTATTTGATAAATCTACATACAGTGTCACTGAAAACCTACCGAAATGTACTGCAATATATTTGAAGAGCACCAACAGTAAAAATTTCAGTTTTCGGCCACTAGGTGGCGATTACAAAGACATTTGAATAGCATGACTGAATATAGGCTTTGGCCTTCCTACGTGTATGGCCAATGGACGTGGTATTATACTTGAAATAGCAAATTGCTTTCTAGTTCGTTCTTGTTGTTGGTTATCTTGAACTATTTCAAGCATTAGATTTCAAAAACAGAAGTGTTTCCATGTTTGAAATGAAACTTTGGATTCTTTGAAAGTCTGAAAATGAAAAGAGGTTATGTATTATTATATGCTTCTTCTTCCTTGATTCGGAGGTCTGAGATATTTAGAAAACAGTAATAAGCATCGGGAAATGAATATTGTATGATCAGTATTCAATTTGAGTCCTGTGTATCGAAGCGGGCAGAACCCAGAAATAATAAATTCATATAATTTACTGTAGATATCGCCACTCACATTGAAATGAAAATTATATCACCTATCTGTATTATTCAAATCTACCGGCGAAAATTTATCTATTGCAATTTTTCAATTTGTGTTGAAAATTTACCGAAAATGTAGAAATCTATCGCATGTGGTCACCCTGCAAGCAAATACCATAAAAAAGAGGAGAAGAAGAAATATTAAGTATGACATAAGACTCAAAAACCACCAACATAACCTATAAGGTTATGTCGATGTCAAAAACAGACAAAATTTTTGAATACATGTGAAGTAAAAGTAATAGGCATTCTACATTGTGTGTTGTCTACGCTGTATGTAATATTGGTAAATAAATATATTTTATCTATCACCTGTCAGAAAATTTGCCTTGATATATACTGAATATTTATAGTCCTACGCTTTAAATTTTGCAACATCATTAAATTGACTGGATTTATGACATTTCCTTTTACGAAGACGCCATCTATGAGAAGACAAAGAACTCATTACTCGAATAACAATGGCTTTGGATATAGTATATAAACAAGGTCAAAGGTAAAACGATGTTCCTAGATAGTCATTTGCAAAGTCAAGCTTCGACATCGATCGCCGACGAGATTCGTCTTCTGCCTTTCACTGCAAGGCAGTGTAGATCCCAAACAACGCATAAATAATTCAACACCATACACACTATAATGTAAGATTTCTAATTGACAGAATTCAAAGCCCATAAGAACGATTTTGCTGTATCATGAAATTTATAGTACCTACTTTGACCACTAGACAGCGATGGAAGTAAGATGTCGGCATTCAATTTGGTTACCTACAGAATTGGGTAGCAGTTGCTGACTCCGAGCAGCCTTTTAATTTAGTTATTATTGTTGCTTCAGTTTCATCTAATATTGAAATAAGTAAGTACTTTTGGTGATGAATTATTCTGGATTCCATTAAGAAAAGGGCCATCCGCCTGACTGAAGACAAGAATATCACTCGCAGCCTTGATAGTCTGGAAAGAAAGGTTGGATATTTATCTCTCTTCCATCAATACTTTCACGGGAGGTGTTCAAGTGACTTGGCACATTTGATTCCATCAAGAGCGGTACATATCAGAAATACGCGACGGACTGTGACTGCTAATCCTTTAGAGGTTCAACTAAGTACACTTCGAACTGCACTGTTTGAGAATTCATTGATTTTGAGAACTGTATTCATGTGAAATAAACTTGCAGAAAGGTTGAGATCACATTCTTGGTAATAATTCATATCATTGCAGTAATTCAGAAACTAAAAAGGTCCTAAGGCACTTTCTGTGGACTCCAAATTCATCAAAAAAGTCGAAGATAGAAAATTTTCTACTTTGGTGATCTGTTTGCGATCAGTAAAGTAGTCCCTATAAATAATTTCGAAGCATTACTTTGTATAACAATCAGAGTCTTTATTGAATATAGTGACACATTTATATCGCACTTCGATTTGTCACATGTACTCTACTCATATGGTGTGTTGACAATTGTTTTTTCCATTCAGAAATTGTCAAGTGAAGAGATATTTAGCACAAATGATTTTTCGTAAAGAATAATGAAGAACATTCAGTTTTACAATAGTAAACCAGCATGCATTAGAAATGAAACCAGTTTTTTCTTTCAAAACTATAGTGAAAATACTACTTGAAGAAGCATGCTTTCATATCACAGGAGAATACCTCTGCAATAATTTTAATAGGTTACCACTTTGAAGTGCATGCGGAATGGAACAGGTTTCAGCATTTAGCAGGGTCCGACTCTTGTTATCTGACCTGAATAAAGTTAACGGCTTCGTTAAAAAGTTGAATTTGATCGGGTTCAAATAGGTGTGAACCATAATAAACACATTTTTGTGTGTACACATTGAAAATGTAAACAATTCTCTTCCTGATATAGTTGAATATAATGGGTGTCTACGAAACTTGAAAAACAGGCGTCAACTTTATTTTTTCTTATGAATAGGACCCCTAAAAAAATTACTTGTCGGATAGCTTCAGTGACTGAGGCTTAAAGCATTATGTTATAATTAAAAAGAAGATGAAAACTTGAGACAGTTGATGGGCAAAAATTTGAATTATGTTAGTTTACTTTTTTCAATAGAAGTCGAAAAAACAATATTCACTGGCCAATTACACCACACAGAAAGCATCGGCCATACAAAATAAAGTGAAGGATACTAATTCTCAGTTGACTTCTTACAAAAATTTGGTAGGTAAAATTGAAAAAAAAAAAAAATTCAAGATGATAAATGTTAAAACCATAAATCTTTGAGGCCTGTGGTAAAAACTATAAGAAGCTTTGAATGATTATTGGAATCAAGAAATGTTGATTTAGGTTAGCCTATAACAGAATTGTAGGTATTTTGTTTACAGAAATAAATCAGTTTTTAACCAGACTTTTGAAGGTCTATCTTATAGTATATTTGAGAAACGCTTCATTGTTAGATTCACACTAAACAGTTTTACAAAACGCAACACGTTTTTCGCTATACAATAGCTTCTATAGTAGCAGATTTTCATCAACTATCAGCAGATTACATCACAAATCTACCTTATAATGGTTGTAAAATATTCAATAAATTACGGATATCCAAGATATACATAGATTTGAGAGATTCAAAAAAGAATTGAGATCACTGTTGTTAGAAAAGTAGGTTTACTCTCTGAATGAGTTATTTCGGCTGTGGAACTATAGTTTATTTCTATATTTCTTTTAATATAACAGTGTGAAGTCTTGTGTGGCTGTTGTTTAGTTTGACACTTCTTCTGTCGACATTGTATCTCTACGTTTTACTGAGATGGAGGATATATCATTATTATTAATACCATTCTCAAATGTATCAAAAAATGTATATCAATTGTAAAATTATATTTCAATATTCTACAACGTGTTTGCATATGTTTTGAATTTTTCTTTCATAGCTTCTACTGATAGGAAATATATTTGATTATCCTTAATCTTTTCTGCTCCACTTTCATCCATCACTTGCGTTTCTCCTATTGAGTCAGCAGATAGAGGTCTTATCTTCACCCATACATTCTGTTTCATTAAAATTTCTTTTGGGCATCTTAGGAAAAATTCATGTCACCAAATAAGTCAGTCAAAATAATATAAACACAATATCACAAACAGTACAACACTATAACTAATTTTGCTAAAGGGATACAGTGTCATAAAAGACACAACATTATTATTGCTCTTCTTGACAGGTGTTAGTTTTCATCCTCTTTCTTTTTAATGTGCACTCCGGTTAAGGAATTCGTAGGTTGTGGTAATTCACACTTTCTACATTTGACACACTATACAATAATTTTTGTATGAGATTGTTTGTTGAAAATTGTGAAATCACGTTTATTATTGATTTTAGATACGATCAAGCCTAGGAAATTCATTTAGTTGTATAGAGATACTTACTGTTTGATCCTTATCTTTGTTTATTCAATGCTTATGATGGATATTAATCATGAAGAGTCGATTATGAGGAAGGATGATTTTCTTCCTGAAAATGTTGATGTCAAAATAGAAATAGTAAAAGAAGAGATGAGAGAAGATTTGATTGTCAAATGTGAAACCTGTAAGGAGTCTATAAGTGGAACGATCTGCATTCATAACATGAAATGTAAGTTAAATTGTTCGGGTAAAATATTTCATATTTGAGATACATCTGTAGACGAATTATGAGAACGAATGATTGCTTAAGAACAGTTGCAGGTTCTGATGGGGGTGTGAAAAATGAAATAATGGATAACCAGATGGTCACAACCCAGGAATTGGAAGATTCCAAAGTCAAGTGTACTGATTTAGAATTGACACTAGACCAGGAAAGTTCCGTTGATACTGAACAATTTTTGTCGTTCAACACGGACATTGTCAAAAGTGAAATCAAGAGTGAAATAGAGGATGAACAGGATGAAGACAATGTTTTTTATGAAAATTCAAGTGAAAAAATCACCAATACAGTGACATGTTTGAAGTCTAATATGTTATATCCAGATAATTTTGTGCAGGGATCCTCCAAAGAATCTCGGAAGAGTAAGTGCAGTGTCTCGGTTCTCACAGATTAAAAATATTATCATCATGCAGCTAACTAGCCTAAATATTTTCCATTTCCACATTTTCTAGATCTTTCATGTATCTATTTGAGTATTAATTGTAAAAATTATTTGCTTTTGAAACATAACTGTGTTATATAACTTTGTGCATGTTTTCGTTTCTTGAGAGAACTGAATTGAATTAATCATTCAAGTTTTTTCTTCTGTATAAAATTTTCTTCATGAATGATGCACTAACTTTTTCTTGAATGAATATTGAAATTTCCTCTCTACCTTCATCCATTATTGATTTCTTCCTTAACAACAACAAAATATTGAAGATAATTGAAAGAGATTGTTACAAATAGAACAATTCTAGGGCACTACACAAGAGCCCTAGAATGTGTAGTGTAGTGAATGTAGTTTTTTTCAGATTTTAATAAGATGTTCCACTTCTTACTAATGACCCAGCATGACCTTGATAGTATTTCAGTTCTTTTCACACATGAACGATTTAGGATTATAGCGTTACTTTTTTCAGATATTGAAACTGAGGAAAGAGAATGTGCAGATGAAAAACTCCTTCAATGTAATTTCTGCTGTAGATCATTCACTAACTTCAGGAACTTGAAGAACCATGAGAGATACCACAAAACTGAAACATCACATAATTCTACAGTTGATTCAGAAAAAAAGCAGTATACATGTGAAATATGTTCTGAATCGTTTTCTCGTAGTTCTACCTTGAAAAGGCATTCTAGAATTCATTCACGGGAAAAACCATATAACTGTGAAATTTGTTTAAAATCTTTTTTCTCCGGAATTGAGTTGAAAAGGCATTACAAAATTCACATAGGAGAAAAGAATTATACATGTGATATCAGTTCAAAAACTTTTCACACAGGGGAAAAAACATATAAATGTATAACATGTTCAAAATGTTTTCTATATAGTTTTGCCCTAGCGAGACATTCCAAAATTCATACTGGAGAAAAACCTTATAAATGTGAAATCTGTTCAAAATCTTTTGTCGATAGTTCTAATATGCAGAGGCATTATAGAATTCACACGGGGGAAAAACCATATAAATGTGAATTTTGTTCAAAATCTTTTTTGGATAGTTCCGCCTTCGAGAGACATTATAGAATTCACACCGGAGAAAAACCATACAAATGTGAAATCTGTTCAAAATCTTTTTTCTCTAGTTCTCACTTAAAGGCACATTATAAAATTCACACTGGGGAAAAGCCATATAAATGTCAAATCTGTTCAAAATCCTTTACTGATAGTTCTACTATGCAGAGACATTATAGAACTCACACAGAGGAAAAACCATATAAATGTGAAATTTGTTCAAAATCTTTTTCAGATAGTTCTGCCTTCGAGAGACATTATAGAATTCACACCGGAGAAAAACTATACAAATGTGAAATCTGTTCAAAATCTTTTTTCTCTAATTATCACTTGAAGACACATAAAATTCACACTGGGGAAAAACCATATAAATGTGAAATCTGTTCAAAATCTTTTGTCACTAATTCAAATCTAACAAGGCATTTTAGAATTCATACTAGGTAACATATTTAAATACATATAACTTTTATAAAAATTATTCATTTGAACTGTCAGTCGGTCATTGATGATATATGTTCAATATCATGAATATTATCAAGAGTCATTTTACTGAAAACTCTCATCTACAGATTTCAACATATACTTATTATATGTTTCCAGAAAATCTATACACCTTTTCTGTTCTTCTTATTTGTTGAAAGTATATTTTAAACAGTTTACAGTGTTTTTATATTAATGCTACATTATATATTATTTCATATTTTACGATTTTTTTTTTCAAAAAGAACGGTTTTTTTTAGACAATAAAAATCATATTCTCCATCTTTAAGCCACTTAGATGAAGGTTCGTTATGAGTAGCCCAACATATCCTGCAATAAATTTAGCAATCATTCTACACATATAGAAAATTGCAAAAATGTCGACTATTGTGTCAGAAGAAATCATATATGTGGTGGTGTTCTCAAGTTGGTGCATAAAGATATAGTCTTTAAGAATGTGACTATGTAAGTAATCTACTTAGAGCCACACATTGAATGCTGAGTTGTACTAGGAACGGCCTCCAAGTATTGAAGTATTTTTATGCAGGTTGTCTTGGATGGAGAAATGCGAGTCGAGAAGAATATTGCAGTTCTAGAGGTTGGGAATTGTATTTCAATTTATTCTATGCCAGAGGTTCCAGTTTAACATTGAGTTTAATAATTATTATAAATGAAAAGACTCCCTGACCTCTCGCCAATCAGGACCAGGCAAAGACGGCCTTCGTCCACTTCATCGAATACCAAGTACACAATTTTTATGCTGACGAAATTATTTTTCAAAAGTACTGTTAAAAATATAATTTTCCGTTAATCAGCCGTCGCCCCATACGAACGACAACTCTCAGAAGTTGAGAAACTTGTGCGAGCTAAGGACAAAGGTCCTAACTTTTAATGTGTGATTTCTAACACGGTTGCGGAATCATCCCAGCTGCAACCAGATGAATTCTCTCGAGAAAAATATCTGGTCAATTTCACAACTGATTCAAATGACCCTTATTACGATTACATTCAATAAGTATTCAATGATGGTCTACGGGGCAGTAAGTCAAAGAAATACCATAAAAAAGAGAAGAAGAAATATTACAATTGGAAGTCGGTGAAATGTATATTACAGACTCGAAAACAGACAAAATTTTTGAATACAATTATATAAGTATAGGTTATAAGTATTTTACATTGTGTGTTGTCTATACTGTATGTTATATTGGAGAATAAATCAATTATATTCAATATATTATCAATTATTCTGTTTCTCATTATCTGTCAGAAAATTTGACTAGATATATACAAAATATTCCTCCGCTTTAAATTTTGAGACACCATTAAATTGACTGGCTTTATGACATCTTCTTTTACGATCATCATCTATGAAAAGACAAAGTCCCTATAAATAATTTCAATGCATTACTTTGTATACTATAGGGCAGAGGTAAGTAATAAGTCGGAGTTGGTACACAGTACCACTGATAGATGGAGTAGTAGATAATAAAGATAGAATATGGCCTCGGTGATGAAAGCGTTGCACTGTTATCAATTGTTATCAGAAATAAGTGTTGTAACCAAATAGATAATAAAATGTATTCAGTTGTAATCTAGTTAATGATACCACACCTCAACAGTCTGATGATCAATTATTTTTTCCATTCAGAAATTGTCAAGTGAAGAGATATTTAGCACAGATGATTTTTCGTAAAGAATAATAAAGAACATTCAGTTTTACAATAATAAAACCGCAGGCATTAGAAATGAAACCAGTTTTTTCTTTCAAAACTATAGTGAAAATACTACTTGAAGAAGGATGCTTTCATATTACAGGAGAATACCTCTGCAATAATTTTAATAGGTTACCATTTTGAAGTGCATGCGGAATGGAACAGGTTTCAGCATTTAGCAGGGTCTGACTCTTGCTATCTGACCTGAATAAAGTTATCGGCTTCGTTAAAAAGTTAAATTTGATCTGGTTCAAATATGTGTGAACCATAATAAACCCTCGCGAGTTATAAAACTATGTAGAATAAACTCAACCAATTCCGACTTACCTACCGTGTGAAAAAACACATTTTTGTGTGTACACATTGAAAATGTAAACAATTCTCTTTCCGATATAGTTGAATATAATGGGTGTTTACGAAACTTGAAAAACGGGCGTCAACTTTATTTTTTCTTATGAATAGGACCCCAAAAAAAATTACTTGTAGGATAGCTTCAATGCCTGAGAGCAATTTAGGTTATAATTAAAAAGAAGATGAGAACGTAAGACAGTTGACGGACAAAAATTTGAATTATGTTAGTTTACTTATGTTCAATAAAAGTCGTAAAAACAATATTCACTGGCCAAATGCACCACACAAAAAGCACCGGCCAAAAATTTGGTAGGTAAAATTGAAAAAAAATATTCAAGTTATAATGATAATGTTAAAACCATAAATCTTTCGAGGCCTGTGGTAAAAACTATAAGAAGCTTTGAATGATTATTGGAATCAAGAAATGTTGATTTATGTTAGCCTATAACAGAATTGTAGGTATTTTGTTTACAAAACACTTTATTGTTAGATTCACACTAAACGGTTTTATAAAAACTCAACACATTTTTCAGTATACTTTTTCTATACAATACTATATAAGTGCTATATGCTTCTATGGGCGTGTCTATAGTAGAAGATTTTCATCAACTATCAGCCGACTCGATCACATATCTTATAATGGTTGTAAAATATTTAATGAATTACTCACGGATATCAAAGATATACATATATTTGAGATATGCAAAAAAGAATTGAGATTACTGTTGTTGTTGTGAATGAGTTTTTCTCGCTGTGAAACTATAGTATCTGAATGTTTTACTGAGATGGAGGATATATCATTATTATTAATACTTTTCTCAAATGTATCAAAAAATGTATATCAATTGTAAAATTATATTTCAATATTCTAAAACGTGTTTGCATATGTTTTGCATTTTTCTTTCATAGCTTCTACTGATAGGAAATATATTTGATTATCCTTAATCTTTTCTGCTCCACTTTCATCCATCACTTGCGTTTCTCCTATTGAGTCAGCAGATAGAGGTCTTATCTTCACCCATACATTCTGTTTCATTAAAATTTCTTTTGGGCATCTTAGGAAAAATTCATGTCACCAAATAAGTCAGTCAAAATAATATAAACACAATATCACAAACAGTACAACACTATAACTAATTTTGCTAAAGGGATACAGTGTCATAAAAGACACAACATTATTATTGCTCTTCTTGACAGGTGTTAGTTTTCATCCTCTTTCTTTTTAATGTGCACTCCGGTTAAGGAATTCGTAGGTTGTGGTAATTCACACTTTCTACATTTGACACACTATACAATAATTTTTGTATGAGATTGTTTGTTGAAAATTGTGAAATCACGTTTATTATTGATTTTAGATACGATCAAGCCTAGGAAATTCATTTAGTTGTATAGAGATACTTACTGTTTGATCCTTATCTTTGTTTATTCAATGCTTATGATGGATATTAATCATGAAGAGTCGATTATGAGGAAGGATGATTTTCTTCCTGAAAATGTTGATGTCAAAATAGAAATAGTAAAAGAAGAGATGAGAGAAGATTTGATTGTCAAATGTGAAACCTGTAAGGAGTCTATAAGTGGAACGATCTGCATTCATAACATGAAATGTAAGTTAAATTGTTCGGGTAAAATATTTCATATTTGAGATACATCTGTAGACGAATTATGAGAACGAATGATTGCTTAAGAACAGTTGCAGGTTCTGATGGGGGTGTGAAAAATGAAATAATGGATAACCAGATGGTCACAACCCAGGAATTGGAAGATTCCAAAGTCAAGTGTACTGATTTAGAATTGACACTAGACCAGGAAAGTTCCGTTGATACTGAACAATTTTTGTCGTTCAACACGGACATTGTCAAAAGTGAAATCAAGAGTGAAATAGAGGATGAACAGGATGAAGACAATGTTTTTTATGGAAATTCAAGTGAAAAAATCACCAATACAGTGACCTGTTTGAAGTGTAATATGTTATATTCAGATAATTTTGTGCAGGGATCCTCCAAAGAATCTCGGAAGAGTAAGTGCAGTGTCTCAGTTCTCACAGATTGAAAATATTATCATCATACAGCTAACTAGCCTGAATATTTTCCATTTCCACATTTTCTGGATCTTTCATATATCTATTTGAGTATTAATTAGAAAAATTATTTGCTTCTGAAACATAACTGTGTTATATAACTTTGTGTATGTTTTCGTTTCTTGGGAGAACTGAATTGAATTAATAATTCAAGTTTTTTCTTCTGTATCAAATTTTCTTCATGAATGATGCCACTAACCTTTTAAGTTAGGTTTCTTTTTTGTAATATTGAAATTTCCTCTCTACATTCATCCATTATTGATTTCTTCCTTAACAACAACTAAATATTGAAGATAATTGAAAGACAGCGTTAAATATAGAACAATTCTAGGGCACTACAGTTGGAGTTGTTTATTTCAGATTTAAATAAGATGTTCCACTTCTTACTAATGACCTAGCAGGACCTTGATAATATTTCAGTTCTTTTCACACATGAACGATTTCGGATTATAGCGTTACTTTTTTCAGATATTGAAACTGAGGAAAGAGAATGTGCAGATGAAAAACCCTTTCAATGTAATTTCTGCTCTAGATCATTCACTCACTTCAAGAACTTGAAGAACCATGAGAGATACCACAAAACTGAAACATCACATAGTTCCACAATTGATTCAGAAAAAAATGAGTATAAATGTGAAATCTGTTCGAAATGTTTTTTCCGTAGTTCTACATTGAAAAGGCATTTGAAAATTCATTCAGGGGAAAAACCATACAAATGTGAAATCTGTTCTAAATCTTATTCAGAAAATTCTACCTTGAGAAGGCATTATAAAAATCACACAGGAGAGAAACCATATAAATGTGAAATTTGTTTAAAATCTTTTTTCTCCAGATTTGAGCTAAAAAGACATTCCAAAATTCACATAGGAGAAAAGACTTATACATGTGATATCTGTTTAAAATCATTTTCTGATAGTTCCATGTTACGTAAACATTCCAGAATTCACACAGGGGAAGAAACATATAAATGTATAACATGTTCAAAATGTTTTTTATATAGTTTTGCCCTAGCAAGGCATTCCAAAATTCATACTGGTGAAAAACCTTATAAATGTGAAATTTGTTCAAAATCTTTTGTTGATAGTTCTAATATGCAGAGGCATTATAGAATTCACACAGGGGAAAAACCATATAAATGTGAAGTTTGTTCAAAATCTTTTTTCTCTAGATTTGACCTGAATCGGCATTCAAGAATTCACACAGGAGAAAAGTTCTTCAAATGTGAAATCTGTTCAAAATCTTTTTATGATAGTTCAAAGTTACGAAACCATTCTAGAATTCACACAACAGATGAGAAATATAAATGTAAAACTTGTTCAAAATGTTTTTTAGATCGTTTTGGCCTAGCGAGACATTCCAAAATTCACACAGATGAAAAACCTCATAAATGTGAAATCTGTTCAAAATCTTTTCTCGATGTGTCCAACTTGCAGAGACATTCCAGAATTCATGGAGGAGAGAAACCATTTGAATGTGAAATCTGTTCAAAATCTTTTTCAGAAAGTTCCACCCTGAAAAGGCATTCTAGAAATCATACAGGAGAAAAACCATATAAATGTGAAACTTGTTTAAAATCATTTTCCGATAGTTCATATCTGAAGAAGCATTCCAAAATTCACACAGGAGAAAAGTCTTATAAATGTGAAACCTGTTCAAAATCTTTTCCAGAAAGTTCTGCCTTGAAGAAGCATTTAAGAGTTCACACAGGGGAAAAACTATATAACTGCGAAATCTGTACAAAATCATTTCTCACTAGTTCTCTTTTGAAAAGGCATTTTAGAATTCATACAGGGTAACAAATTTAAATAACGATTGAGAGATTTTCACTACATTGTTTACAATACTGAGTGTTTCACCGTATAATAGCTTCTTAGAGCATGTTAAACACAAAATCGAGTTCCTCAGTAAAAACTGCATGTAAAATTTCAACAAATTGATCGAGAGATTGATTACTTGTAAAATGATTGTTGTCTTCTGTGGATTTTGCAACAAAAAAGTTGCTGCAGTCGGTATGTTTTCTCCTGCACAGCAAATATTAGTGACCACTGCAAAACTCTATTCATTCACAATAAATTACTAATTGTACTTTATTTTGGAGACAACATGCCTTTTATACAAAAAAAAGTGCTCCATAGCTCCTATTTTACATACTTATGCACACTACAATAATAACGTTAACAAAACATGTGTATTATCATTTACACACTGAAATGAAAAGTATAGTAAATTTCAAGGCATTTCGTATGCATGTATAAGGACTTTTATACTTTGGAAAGCCTGACAAAATATTATATGTTACTCGGTAAATACTTGTATATTCAGGATTTTATTTAGATGAATATTTTTTATGTCTAACGTATTCAAAATTACATCTTACTGAATTGTCATAAATTTAGATTTCTTTTGGTATATTGTTAATAAATTAGTTTTCACAAAAGATATACTTATATTTTTTAGATTTATTTGGGTATAACAGTAAAACTTTCAACACTTATATTTAATATAGTGTTATATGTTATAGTGGAAGAATGTTGATATATATAAATATATAAAATGTTACTTCAAATCAACTCTTAATGTTTCAACATACAGTTTCTGTCTGTTGTTTGGCAACCTGTTGTATTCTTCATTATCATTGGAAAGTCACAAAATGATAATTAAAATTAACATTCATGTATAAATAAAATTTCAATTTTATACAAAACTTGTCTGTATTTTTTCTTCAGTTTTATGAATTTAGCTTATAAAGAGAGAGAGTTGATGATCGCTGCAGGTTCTCATGAGTATGTAAACATCAAAATAATGGATAACCAGTTCATCACAGCCTAGAAACTGGAAAATTGCAAAATCAAGTGTAGTGATTTGAAATTAGCAATAAAACAGGAAAGTTTTTCCATAGTAACTAATATTTGTCAGTTGATAAAGACTTTGTCAAGAGTGAAATGGAGCAGGACATAAATGATGATTTTTATGAAAACTTTAGTAAAAGTATGACTATATAGAGGTTGATTTGAGGTCTAATATGCTGGACCTAGATAATATTGAACAGGATTTTTCCGAAGGCTCTTAGATAAGAAACACTGAACTGTTTCCTTAGAAAGTTATATTCAGTTGAGTTCAAATATGTGTGAATCACAATAAACTCAGTTTCGACTTACCTAAAGTTACTGTATAGAAGTTTACTTCTATACGGTGCTACAGAATATAATTATTTGCAAAGTGAGAAAATTTCACACATTCACATTTTGTGTGTACACGTTGCAAATGTAAGCAACTCCCTCATTCCCATTTTTATAGCGTTGGATATAACGGTTGTCTACGACACTTTTTAAAAAAGGCGGCAACTTTATTTTTCTTCTAAACACGGACTTCTTGAAAACGTACTTGCCGGATAGCTTTAGTGAGTGAGGCTTAAGCAAATTAGGTAATAGATTAAAAGAAGATGAGAACGTAAGACAGTTGACAGGCAGCACTTTGGTGTAGGTTTGTTTACTGTTTTCCAGTAAAAGTTGAAAATACTATTTTCACTGGCCAAATCTGCCACCCAGAAAACGACTTCCTACAAAAAATTTGGTAGGCAAAATTGAAAAAAAAATTAAGGTTACGATGCTAATGTTGAAACCATAAATCTGTACGGTCTACTTTGAAGGGTTCTTGAGATCAATAAAAGTTGATTTAGGTTTGCCTATAATGCAGTTGGACGTACTCGATGAAATTATATGATCAGGATAATGCAAGCTATAATTGTTGTTCTCTACAATCTCGATAGATTGGAGATATTTAAAAAATAATTGATATCACTGTTAATACTTTTCCTCTAATGTGTCAAAAAATTGTCTATATCGATTTTTGAATTATATTTCAATATTCTAAAACGTGTTTTCATATGTTTGGCATTTTTTAAAGTATTCGATCATTCTCAATCTTTTCTGGCTCACTTTTATCCACCACTTGCGTTTCTCTCATTGAGTCAGTAGATAGAGCAGCAGATGTCAGCAGACATCCTGTTTAATTAGTAATTGTTTTGAATTTTCTTTCGGACAACTTAAGAAATTTTCGTGTCACCAAATTATTACATCATTTGAAATAAGTGTTTACGAGACTGAATTAATGCAATAATTTTTTTAAAATCAAACGAAAATAGTGTTTACTCAAGCAGTGAAGTTAGTTTTAGTTACATAGATTGTAAAAATGTAAACGTCAGATATGTACCTTCAAAAATCCACTGTTCGTGCTGTTTCACTAAATAATTTCTTAATTAATAAATAGTGCTGAGCTTGGATGATGAGCCCGATTAGCTATCCTAGTTACACTGATTAGTTTATAACATTACTAATAATGTAAGAATATATTATTAATTATTTTATCCAAACTATTTTAAGTAGTTTCTAGTAGGAGACAGTGTTGAAATTAGAAGACAATGAGAGGGCCCAATTGCAATAATAATCTCGTAGGGTATATAAATCGGCGATACAGTGTCATAGATGACACTTTGGTAGTAATTCAACATTATTATTGCACTTTCTGACAACTGCCAGTAAGGAATTTGCAGGTTGTGGCAATTCCAAAACCCTTCCTATATTTGGCAAACTATAAATAATGTCTGTATAAGATGGTTTGCTGACAACTGTGAAATCATGTTGATTATTGATTTTAGATATAATCTTTGTTCATTCAGTGTTTAATGATGGACATTCATCATGCAGGGTCTATTATGAGGAAGGATAATTTTCTTCCTGAAAATGTTGACATCAAAATAGAAATAGTAAAAGAAGAGATGAAGGGAGAGTTGATGATCAAATGTGAAGTCTGTGAGGAGTCTATAAGTGGAAAGATCTGCATTCATAACATAAAATGTAAGTTTGATTATTCGGGTGAAATATTTCATATTTGAGATGCATATCTAGACGAATTATGAGAACGGACGATTGCATAAGAACAGTTGCAGGTTCTGATGGGGGTATAAAGAATGAAATAATGGATAACCAGATGGTCACAGCCCAGGAATTGGAAGATTCCAAAGTCAAGTGTACTGATTTAGAATTGACACTAGACCAGAAAAGTTCCGTTGATACTGAACAATTTTTGACATTCAACACGGACATT
>WOGP01002820.1:0-16078 GCA_015342065.1 Leptinotarsa undecemlineata | reverse complement strand
TCTACACATCCATGTATAGAGTTACTTATTTGCAAATTGATTACTTCCTTCCTTTCTTTGGAAGATTCCCTTATCCTCTTTTTTTGTATCAAGATGGACTAGTAGAAAGCCAAAAACTTTCTTTCCCAAAAACTAATGTGAATTTCTGAAAGTTCAAGTAGCGTTTCCTAACATGACTAATAACCAGTCCGTGCAAAGCTTATTGTTAAATCATCTGAAAATGAAACTTTTTATAGGTGATAATCGAGTGTATTGCCAAACATGCGCCAAACTAATTGACTGTTATAAGGAAACAAGTATAGCTGAGGCACCAGTTAATCTAATAATAACACTGATGATCTTCAAACATGACTCAACCTCTGACGTAAGCACCAAACTGTTACGAGCGTTCGAATTGGATGAACACATCAATCTAATACATAACTATTATAATATTCATGCAGACATTGTTCACTGTGATTCTGGCGTTGAATTTGGTCATTATTATGCCTTAGTCAAAGAGAAAACGGACAGGTTTAAGTTTGACGATAGTAGAGTCACGAAGTGTTCTGACGATGTATTGAATTTATTGGAGCCTCTGGAGACACCTTACATTTTGTTTTATGAGAGACAGGACATTGGCAGATTAGGATCTTCAGATAAAGTGGTGCTGCAGGCCTTTCCGGATTTTCCTGCAGCTGAAAAAGCAAATGCGCCACTGGAATCAATAAAGTCGCCCCTGAGCGCCAATTAATTTTTATTGTTGTTTTATAATTTCATGATTTGTATTTTGGAAGTGTTATTAAATCTTATATCCCAAAATCACAGTCATGTTACTTATCAATGTAAAAAATCAATTTCTTGAATATCAATATCGTTTGAAATAAAATTAGACGAACCCGAGCTCAATCAGTTATTGTCAGTTTACAGAAATTAAAACATATCGAGTCCTGTTACTGTTGCTATGAATTTGAAAATCTAATCATTCGTAAAAATCGTCCCTTGAATACATGTGACACAGTTGAGCCAAACAAAAACTGCCTCGGGTGTCTCGCCAGGAATATCGAGCAACGCGTAGTAATTCATCCATCTGGATGCGAAAACGTTATTAGGTGCAACACTAATCTTGGAGATTTTTTGCTATCTTCTCCGGCTCTCATGAGATCAAATTGATTTATGAATTTGTTCAGTTCTCTGGAATTCTGCAGGACCGTCTCGGAGGAAATATTGGTATATCGGTGTTTTATATTTCTGCCGTTGCTTTAGAGTGAATGATGTTCTGTATAAAAACGACAAGAAAGCAATGGAAGGGCATCACACACACATACACGACAACGGGAATATTGTCTTTTTCAAAAAATGTTAATTACTCTTTGAGTACATCCATCTTCATTACAAACAATTATTTTAATGGTATGTTATACAAAGACAATCTGCCTGACGGAGATGATACTTTCTATTTCTGCAGTTATAGTGACAGAGATAATTACCATATCCCAAATTATTCAGAAGAAGACACAAGCCGTGAACGAAGCAGAAATAGTTTCAAAAATATCACAGTAGATACTAATACTATATATAGTCCATTCGGTATTGTCTGGGAGTGAAAAAATTTTAAGAATGCAAACATGCCGATATATCAAAGAAAGCAACATAGTCGTCTTCTACAATGTCACTGAGATATTTCTACCCGCTATGCCCTTTGAGGACGCCGTTAAAAAACCATTAGAATAGTGACTTGCGACAAACGACATCAAAAGAGGCGGCCGACTGTTTTTTCTCATATTGCGTTAAACATATACTAAGTGACAAAGAAAGGCAAGCAACCATTTATATTGAAAATATTTCAGTAATGTTCTGCGTGTGTATTTGTGTTGTGGCTAATAAGAGGAAAATAAAATTTCAGCCATACCGGAAGCTATTCTGACCAGTTTATTTTTGTTGTGTGAGCATTCACCATTTCTCCAATTTTCATTCTCATTTGTGATTTACCTGTTAAAGATTTTGTTGTGAAGTGTTTCGTTTGTATTGTTAACACTATGTCTCGAGTGCGAAAACTCCGTCGTATTCGTATTCCTCAACTGGGTTTTTTTGAGAGAGGACGAATTGTTGGCTTACGTGAGGCAGGTTTTTCAGTTAGAGAAATATCAAGAAGAACCAATTGATCTTTGCGCACTATTCTAATATGTTATCAGGCATGGAAACGAATGCAGAACTTATAGACCAAAAAATAAGATGACGCAATATGTCAGAAGGGCACTAATTTGTTTCTCATCGGCTTTCTTTTGGGTATTTGATACCTTCCACAATCTGAAAAATATAAAAATTATAATGGAGAACTTTATGTAAGTGTAGAAGGGCAAACTTTTCAGTTTACCACGATAAGTAACCGCGTGAAATCAAAGTATTTTTGACAAGGAAAAATTTTCTATTTATCAGTAACTTGTCGTATTTAACAATTTCAATAAAAAAGCTAAGTAATAATATAATACTTATTTTTACGTTTCGGAGGCCAAAATCTGCATCTTCGTTGAGTCGTCGATTCGTCATGTACAGCACGTCAAATGAAAGGGAAACAAATGCAGGATGTATCGAAAGAGTGAACACAAAAATGGCGCAACATGTTATAAGGGAACTAAGTCACACCTTCGTAAATAATAGTTGAATCTCAACGTGCAACAAATCAAATAAAAGAGGAAGAAAAGCAGAATTCATCGACAAAAAAACGAATAGGATGCTAAGAGGGCACTGAGTTGTATCTTTGCTAATGAAAGTCACATCGTCACATGTAGCACATCAAATAAAAAGGAAAAAAAATCAAAATTCCTGTTTTATATGTTATTTGTCGACCTTATCTATTCATACTCAAGATAATATAGATCAATGTCAATGCTGAATCTACAATCGAGAATACGCCTCAAAACGACGAAATGGAGACTCTTTGATGTCTCTGTTTCATTTTAGAATATTTATGTCATCACCTATTTTTTTATCTATATCCAAGATAACATTGATCAATGTCAATGCTGATTTGCTCAATTGGGCTAGGAGCACCAGTCGTTGCAGGGGAACAACAGTGCGAGAGGATTTTCGATTAAGACTTTTGGCTCTTCTTCATTTCTACTAGGGCAACTGCGAATCAGTGATTTGAAGAACACGGAAAAGTTGTTGGAATGCGCACAGTATATCGGCGAATAAGAAGTTTCGGACTATTTTCTTATCATTCCCATTGGGTGTTGCCACTGACTCTCGAGCAACGATGCAACCGATTACACTGGTGCAGAGACAGAATAAATTGGGATCAATAGTGGTACCGCGTAGTATTTAGCGATGAATCTCGCTTTTGTTTGTGTATGCACGATGGACGAGCAAGAATAAGAAAGCATCGTGGTGAACGACGAGATCCCCAGTTTGATGGGGGGAGGCATGTTCACCATACTGTTGGTTTAATGGTATAGGGTGCTACTGTATATGGTAGCAGACCACCTTCAGTATTTATCAGAGGCAACATGACAGCTCTTCGTTACGTTCATGAATAAGTGGAGCCTCATGTGCTTCCATACCGTACCTGTATGTGGCGAAAGTAACTATAGACTTCATGGATCAGCATGACAATACCTGCTTATCACGGCTACCGAGATCGCCCGATCTTTCACCGCTCAAACATGTGTGGAATATTCTTGGTTGCAGACTGCTGAATTAACAACAGCCCCCACAGACTTTGGCAGCCCGTAGACATGAGTTAAGAGTAGGGTGGAATGAGATACTTTAACAGGATATAGACCACCTTATCAGAACAATGCCCAGGCGTATCCACGAGTGTATAAGACATCGAGGATCTGCAACACACTAATGAACTTCACTGGTTTCACGATCAACCAATTTATCCGAAAACTCAATCGTATGTTTGCTATTATTGTCGAGTATGTAAGAAAAACATTATTAAAATATTTTCAATATAAATGGGTGTTTACCTTTCTTTGTCACTTAATATAGTAATAATAGGCTTCGGACTAGGGGTATTGATATAAATTTTCCAATGATATATTCTGTATGATGCGAAGATAAATGAAATGTGTAAATTGATGTTGTTTAAACATTATTTTGTATAATCAATCTGACGGTATATTAATCTGTATATTAATCTGTATACCCCCATATCAAACAACCAGTGGAAGTGGCATTCAAACCATATGACAGGTTAGCTGATTTCTTTGTCAATGCCAAAGAAAAAGTGGACAAGTTGGAGAAATCTGGAGTTCATAAGCTTACGTGTCCGGAGTGTAATAGTGTTTATGTGGGAAAATGTGGTCGAAATTCCCAAGAACGGTATGCTGAACATGAAACTTTCTTCAGACTAGGAAAAAATGTTTCGACATTTCCAAACCAAACCAAAATGTCCGTATAGGACGAAACTGCAGTAACGTTATTCACAAATGAAAGTGTTAAAATCATAGAAAGTTTCATTTCTCTTTTCTCCATGTTCAATTCAAATTATATGAATATTTACATTTTCTTAGGGTTATCAATTTATCTTTTCTTGACTGGCGCTATAAAATCACTCAAGCCGTCCCTGTTATGCTCTCCAGGAATTTTGAATTATGAAATTTTCTCCTCCCAGCTTCATTTTGATTGTAGTCGACTAGCGAAGTGACTTTTTCAGTATGACTCGTAATTAATTTCGATTTGTAACACCCGAGTTTGAATTTTCACCTTACTTCATTCCATAAAAAGGATATGAGAATATGGAATGAATGGAGTTTCTGGATTGGAAATAACTGGATGGCTTTAGTATCGCTGTATTATCTTTTGTTTCGTATTTTTGATTGATGTTGATGAAGTTAGTAGTGATCTCTGAAATTGAGCGGGAGAGCTTTGTTGCGATAGTGTTTTGCATTTCTTCACAAGAACCAAATCAAAAATACACTTAATTTTTATTAACAGGAAACTGTCATAGTAATTACCTTTCGAATAGATAAAATTTGAATAGATATACGTGTTGTTGTTGCTGATTGGATGTAAGTAATCCGATCCATGTTTGTGACTTCTGGCGTGTCTTCAGAAGACACGCCAGATGAAGCCATTGTATGGCGAAACACGTGTTGCGTTTTTGTAAAACAATTTAGTGAAAATCCCACAATAAAGTGTTTTTGGAATACGTTAAAAACAATGTTGTTCATGAACAGCAAAAATGAGCAAATCATTCTAATATCTAGGATGTTTATGACGCTGCCGAATACGACTCTAAAATTAATTTTTATTTCCAAATGGCTTGTGGCTCTTGTCCAAAACAGAGTTCAGTCATGTCATGAATACGATGTGTTACATTCCGAATAGAAGAGTTTGAAACTCGATCTTCTAGAATGTTTAGCAATCAATAGATTCAGAAATTCAGGTAATTTATTGATAGACCAAGTAGATTTGAATAACTCACCGTTACTAAATATTTTTTCAAATGTGGAAACTGGGACATAATCTAAGGTAATTTAATTCATTAGATACAAATCTAGGTAAAAATCAGATAGTTACTTGAAATGTTGGTACTTCAAATTGTAAAATAAGGTATATTAATCATTGATTATGTAGAATTACTTGGTTAAACACGTATTGCGTTTTTGTAAAATTGTTAAGTGAAAATCTTATGTTTTTTGAAGAGGTTAGTTATGGATTTTCATCAAGTATTGGCCAATTCCATCATATATCGATGAAGAATATAAAATTTCAATGATGAATATGAAGAAAATATGTAGAATGAAGAAAAGAAAGTTGGATGAAGGTAAACTAAAAGATAAGGAGATTAAGGAAAATACTATGAACAATATATTGAAGAGTATTATACAAAAAAAGGTTGTTGGAGAAGAAATAATAGAAAATTTTAAGATTTTTATGAAGCACCAGCAGTGAAAGAAGTTCAAAGGACCAGATGGATAGAAAATATGTACAGATTGCAAAATAGCTGAATGACCAAGATACTGAATAGGAAACCATCTGGGAAGAAGAAGACAAGAAGACCGAAAAAGAATGAAAAGAATGCAAAAGAATGCAAAAAAATCAAAAGAGTGCAAAAGAATGCAGAGGATGAACATTCTGAAGATATGAAGGAAACATATAGCAATGAAAGAGATGTACGTTCAGTTAGTTAGTCTAAAATAAGTCAATATTGTTAGCTGTGTTGACCACTTAGACGCCACTGGAATTGATAATTTCAATCTAGTTCAAGCTAAATGAGTGCATTGTTACTTCAAATAACTAGCAAATTTCAACCAAATCAATGTAAGAATATTTTATTAATATGTATCTGTATCTGCATGACATATATCTCAGAAACGAAGCATCTCCGGACATAAGCTTATAACTTTTTTAACGACCTAACGATTAACCCTCTGAAGTTTCGTATCGTAGTTAGAAAACACCCGGTATACATACAACTTATAAGTAATTTATTTCATATATAAACTATTCATTTAAGAGTTTTCGTCCTCGAAAACCGATTTTTCTTTTAAATCAGTTTTCTATCAATTCCAATGAGATGTTTGAATTCCTATAAATATGCTTTTGTGAATCAACGCTTGTCATAACTTTGCCCGAACATTGTCTTCCTCCCCTTTTTGAAACTTTTTATATTCAATCAGGGGCTTGTTTTTCATAACCCATTTGAAAATTGTTATTCCTGGTTTCCGGGTTTTGCGGTGGCCTTTTTTGGTTAAATTTTTCACGTCTGGAGTAAAGCATTGAAATGGTATTTGTTATTCGAAGCCGTGTTTGTTTCTTCCTTTCATTTTGTGCATATATTTTCATTATGCCACTGTTCAAAAACTGTTGATAACTGTATATTTTGTATTATTTCTTGTTCAGCAGGTGTAGTTTTTCACAAGAGGTTATAATACAACTCTTGGGTCATTATCGTAGGGTTCGTATCAAAATTTCCTTCATGTACCATGGATCACAAATATATTCTAGTTTCTATCCAGTGAGAGTTGTCGTTCGTAGGGGTGCGATAGCTCGTTAACGGAAAAACATATTTCAAACATATATTTTTTTATCAAATTTTTTTGACGTTTTTTCGTAAAGGTAATAATTGCGCCAAAATCAAACTATTGATGGTACCATACCTTCCGGGTATTATCCGTTCTACTTGGATCATCACATTATATTTTTTATTGAAGTTTTAAGAACATCTATCTCCAGTTCTCATCCAGCATCTATTTAAAATTCCATGCCAGAATCATGCCTGACACTTTTTTTTGTTTTTTGGCCTTCTGTACTCGAAATATGTTGAGGATCGTTTCGATTTCATTACTAATTCTATCCAGTAAATGATGCTGCTTTGTTTTGCTTTTCAGCTATCTCATTTACCTTGTTTCAATTTCCTGAATGATCTGCTTCTATTTACCAATTTTACCTTTTTTTGTCCTCCATACTTTTTTCCGTTACTTCAGGAGCTGGGAGTCTTCTGATTGCTTCCATCCTTTTTTGTATAGAATCGAGGAATTCCTTTCGAATGGGTCGTCTTCATCACATAATTAGCATGTTCTCACTTTTTACTTACATGTTACTTATTTTTAACTCTTATATAGAATGGAACAGGTTGTGTCATATTCATAGTCACTGGTCTTACGCACGTGTCCATTGGATAATAATTTTGGAATTTCCAGAGTCAATTTCACTCCACTAAATTCCTTTAACTTTTTTTGTATTTCACCATTATTCATATTTCCTGGAAAATCAATTATTCTCATATTTGGCAAGAGTATTTTGAAACATGTTATTTTTGTGCTGTTTCTTCACATTCCTCAGCAGCTCTCTTCTTGATAACTACATATACACCCTAGATTTTGGATGATCCACTTGGTTAATGAAAATAATTCATTGATCACTTATGGCTTCTTTGAACATTTCTAAAATCAAGGAAGTGATCACTGTTTATATTGTTATATATAGAACTGTTTGAAAATAACTTTTCTCTGCTCAGTTTGTACTCCAAACATTCGTTATAGAATTGAATCAGATATCATTGAAATAACGTTAGGCAATATCATATGTGATAGAGCTACGATACATAATTCCAATTGAATGGACTTAAAAATTATTGAATGAGACACTTATCTTATTACTACGTTAGCACCGTTCTGAATAACATCAATAGGGACTTATTCCGAAACTGTGAAGTCTGCCATTGAGGATGATAGTGTTCCATGTAGGAGAAATTGTGTATCGTAACTTATTCATTGATAATATTATGTAGCATTCCTATGAATTATATCTGAGTTAATTCCATAACGAATCTTTGGTATACAAGCTGAATTAGAATATTTCAATTTCAATATTCATATGAGAGTGGTTGCTCCGAAAGTTTTTTCTTTCATTCAATTCAATATCAATGTGAAAGTAGTTGTTGCGGTAGGACTTTCAGTTTTTTGACGAAAGTAACTTCTGTCCATGATCTAGTCGTATTTGTAAAGAGTTTATTTTGAACTCAATTGCTTTCTTCCTTCCTTCGGAATTTCTCACTAATGTCTTCCAAAAATGTACCTTCTGAATGCATATACATAAACTGCTTGCCAATCCCAACAGATCTAGACCCTTCTGGTCGGTAGTTGAAGCTGTTAATCAAAACTTTACAAAATCTCCGATTCCACCAGTGAAGCAAGCGGTTCAATTGCAAGAACAGCCAAAGAAAAAGCAAATCGACTAGCTGAACAGTCTGCTTCCTATTCCACAGTCGATTTTCTGGAAAAGACATCATACATTATTCCCATACTAGAATTCACACTGCCAAAAATAATTTTTCGATAAAGTCTAGTCGGGTGAATTTTGAAGCAGCTCAATATCCATAAGGCGTCTGGTCCTTACAAAGTATTATGCAGACTTTTCAACCTGTCTTACAAGGAAAGATCTTTTCCTTCTTGTTAGAAGATTGCTCGAATTCAGCCTATTCCAGAAAAATGCAAGAAAAACCTTCCAAATAACTATAAACCAGTCGCTTTGCTATCAGTGATATTCAAAATCATAATTTCGCTTTCTGATTCGACAAGTTTGTTGTTGAAATGGACATCGACATGTCTTGGCACTAACATGTCGCTGGAATTACAGAAAACTGTACACAGCTTGGCCACTTTTGATGCTTTAAAAATCTCAGATTAGACCTTCTTTCATGATTGGAGATGCGAACATCACTTGCAACATTAATAGTCTGGAATATCATTTCACGGGAAGTGTTCAAGTGACTTGACACATTTTATTCCACTATAAGCGGTACTTATCAGAAATACGCAACGGATTGCGGCTGCTCATCGTTTTGAGTTTCATTTCAGTACACCTCGAATTTCACTGTTTGAGAACTCCTTCATATGAAGAACTGCGTTTATGTGGAAATTAACTTTATGTGAACGTTTTCCCAAATGGATTTTTTCTCCAGCGAAGTGAATCGCTACTTTCGCCCAGGCACCGCTCTTAGAACGCCTTGAAGATTATCTTGTAGTGCTTGTGTTTTGTCCTTAACAAAATAGACAAATTGGACGAAATTGTGTTTTGGCAAAGGAGACTGAAATTGTATTCACACACATATGCATAATTTACTCAAAAACTATATACATTGAAGAAATAACGAATATAGTTTCATTATTATTGAATTGATGCAGATGTAGCCGTTAAAACGTTAAACATCAGGTAGTCGGTAGCGTTTTTTTTTATAAAAACATAGGATATTTCAATTTCCATTTTCTATAGTTTCATTATAAAAAACAACGTTATTTTTATGTTTTGAATTGGGGCTTGAAGATTAGTCTATGCTGGTTTTCACTACCGCTTTTTTCACACTACAATTTTTCAATAACAATAGAAACATACCCAACAAAAGATTCAGGCATTCACCATAAAGGAAGTTCATTATTATCCGTACTTTATGCGTATTACTCAGAATTATAATCCCTCCAAATAATTTTTCACGCTGCCTATGTCTGTATCAGATATATTACTGATTAGAAAGCCGTCACGCGGTCACGCTGTTGCTGTCAGTCAGCTTAGTCACAGATTTAATTGTGAACTAACCCACTACAGATACGTTTCTTTATTCCGGCAATAGAGTGCTTCGAACGAATTAAGCTTTCTTTGAGTGATAATGTTGATTCTTAAATGGGGTGTTGCTGGTGCTGGCAGAATTTCACACGATTTTGTCAACGCAACCCAAACTTATCCCTCATCTGCACATGAATTCGTGGCTGTGGCTGCGAGATCGCAGAGCAGTGCCGATAAGTTTGCTAAGGATCATGGAATACCTAAATCTTACGAGGGATACGAAGCGTTGGCAAAGGATAAAGATGTTGGTAAGTGTAATTTAATTTTTTGAATTTATTAATGAACGTGTCTTTTGGTAAATATGAACCTGTTATCATAGCAATTGTGAGAGTTACCTATATAGTACGGGAGGTAGCGTTGCATTTTTTTTTTCAGGAATTTTATACCGTATGAATTTCATTTTAAACAGCTGATTAACAGAAAAACATGTTTTAAACAGATTTTTAAACAGACGTTTAGAAATCAATAAAGTGAGCGTCTATGCCCGCTCTGTTCTAACGGTGGAGTTGAAGGAGATATCATAAAAGTCATTGGAAAAAATGGGCTCCGATGATTTTTATACCGAGCAAAAAGTATTGAGATATTGTTTCTATCACATTTAAAAAAAAATCATCGGCTCCATTGACGAGGGGAGGTCACTTTAATACCTTAAGAAATGTATACATGTAAATTTGTATACTTTCAAAATAATGGACAGGATTGTCGGTGGTATTTTTGATGGGGAAAAGACCGTCAGCCAGTGTGATAAAAATTTTTCACGCTCTCAATGCATTTGAGCATTGCATAGTCTCTTTGGAAAATAAACTAACGATCTTTACAAAAACCTACGGTAATAGTAAACCGACGTGTTTCCTGAAAAATTCAGTTGTTTTACGTTATTTGAATAAAAAGGGTGACGGTAACAATGAAAATCAATTATTGGAAATAATCAAAAGTTTAGTTGAAATCGAGCTGAAAAAATGTACTTACATATTATTGAATGAGATATCAAGTCTGAAAACAGATATGAAAAACCTCAAAGATTCTAACATCGAGTTGGTGAGACTCTTATGTGATATGAAGAATAAAGATTTAGTCGAACATAAATGACTGACAAGGTAATCTAGAGAAGTAGTCTGCTGGGTTTCAGTTTTAAGTTACAGAACTGAGTTCTCTGGGAAGATATAAATCTTTCAAGATTGGGGCAGACAAGCAACTTTGTGATATTTTGTACGATCCTTCATATTGTCCAGATAAAGTGATGATAATGATTGAATTCGAAGTATGGGATAATTTGAATGTTGAGAAAATGAAAACTCATCGTCAGCTGATTGTTTGTGGGTGGAAAGATAGTCAGTTTATTTTCCAAAGAGAGTCTATTTTCCACATGCATTGAGCGCGCAAAATATTTATCGCGCTGACGGAGGGTCATTTCCCCGTCAAAAATACAACTGATGATTTTATTATTGTTACAAAACTATAAAAATGCAGATATATACATTTTATAGGTTACAAAATACATTTATTTGTCAAATTTTCAAAGGAGTTTGAAACACGGTATACAATAATTTAATCCTTTCTGCTCGGTATAGAAATCAACGGAGCAAATTTTTTTCATGATTTTTTCATGCTGTCTTCTTTAGCTCAACCGCTTTCGGAGCAGCTGACGTTCGGAGCTGTTATAGGTTAGGAAAAAACTAGTATTGCTGTTTATGAGATGTGAAATTATGACCATTCTTGTACATGTATATGCATAATTCATAAATGTAAATACCCGCCACAGTCAGTATTTTGAGTTCTTTGAAAATGTTTCTGCAAGATTGCCTCCATCCTATGTGAGCAATAGTTCTGATGACATATTTCTGTAATGTAAAACCCTCACTGCAGATGATTCAGTGCCCCAGTTGATGATTTCATATCATATATGACAGTGACATATCATATATGACATCAGTTCGGACTTCCGTTATCTAATATAATATAAATTGATTTGAAATCCCTGCAAAAATAAAAAGATTAAACGAAAAAACAATTTAACTAAACACAAAAAACTGAAAATTACAAGGAATTAATATACAAGCTACAAACAAAAAATAAAAAATTTAAATATTAATAAAAGCTGAAAAATAAAAAAAAAATTTTAACAAAAATGAAAAATAAAAATTAAAAGATTTCCAACCAAGTTATGTCACTATTTTTTTGGTTGTTGCTTGTACGTTATTTCTTTGTAATTATAGTTTTTTGTTCAGTAAAATTGTTATTTTCGGTTAATCTTTTTGATTTTTTCCAAGGATTTTGAATCAATTTATATTATATTAGACAATGAAAATCCGAACTGAACCGAAATACACCACGAAACATTGTTAACCACCTTCCAACAAATGCTCTTGCATTGTTCTCCTTGAGGAAGTTGGTGTCGTCTATATAAGCAACCACATGTATTTCCGTGAAACTATTCATGAATTGCAACAGACCATTCAAGTATATGACAAACAGAACTGAGCCTTGTGGAACACACTGGTTGATGACTGACCCACAGTATTTCGAATCACAGCTTTTTGGGTCCTGCCCTGCAAATTAGACCACAGATGCTTAGTTTGCCATCAAAAGCATTTATGTCGTGTTCATCAAATTCATACAGTGTCGTTTCAGTACTTTTGTTCTGGGTGAAACCATACTGATTTGGTGAAAATTGCATTCGCCGGAAAAAATACATTAATTGCTTGTTAATATGCAGCTCTGAAATATCTGAAATGCTTGGAAGCAAGAGTATTCCTCTATAATTCTCATAGAGATCAGTATAAATATTGATATAACGAGTGCATCTTTAAATTTTTTTGGGAAAATTTTCTCGTTCCTTCGACAAATTCAAAAGAAATTGAAAAATTTCATATTTATTCACTGGTCTATTACCTTGTAACTGTTTTACTGAAACGAAACTATTTTTGCATATTATCAATTTCAACATTGTTCATTATCGGCAAATATGGATTACAATGGAAATAGGTATTTTATGATAGTACCATATTGAATATTTCAACAACTATTCTATGATTCAAAGGAATCTAGGTTATGTGCTGATAACCTTATCATGTTTATGAAAATTGTGAAAGGTTCATAGAGAAAATTTGATCACTTCAGTATACTCTAATGCCTATGAAAATCAGAATCTCAAATGATTCTCTTCTATTGAAATAACACTTCAATTGTAAGATTTTCGCTGAACAGTTAACAAAACCGTAATAAGTGTTATAATTACATTTTCAGACCGAGGCGAGATATAAGAACACAGGCTTTCACGGTCGGAGTCATAGTTAAAAATAATGCTACTGATAATTCCTCTTTCATATTCTCTGTTTCATTATCACTGTCGTTATTTAAATCAATAATTCCCACCATTAATATGGAAGTGTCCAACCTTCATATAGTCTTTTTCAACTAAAATTACTTCTTTAATCCTTTTCTGCCAAACTTCTTTGCTAATTTTAGTTACTTCTTTTTAAATCAACTCTATTACTTCCTTGTCAAATTTTGAAAAATTATTTTTACGCCTGATGCTTTGTTACAATTTTTCCCAAATTAACTCGATGGGATTGAAAACTAAAAAAAAAGGGGAGAAGTCTCAGTGTGTCCATATTTTTCAGTAAAACACTCAAGGGCTTACACTTTCTCAAATGTTTTTGTCTGTAAAACTTCAAGTAGTTGGTTTTTGGTATAGTTATCTTCGTTACTTTGATGAGCTGTTGCGAATGATAGGAAGCGTTGTCAAGAACTATTACACTATTCGCATCGAAATTTGGAGTCGAGGAGTTTTCAAACCATTTCTCAAAAATATTAGCTTGGATGTTCCTTAGATAGTCAACATTGTAGTCCTCAAGTTTTTTTCTACATAATTTCAAACAATTCGGAACCTATCCTTTACTTCCTTTTCAATGCACAATGATTAGTCGCGATCCTTTTTTTGCAGGCATGTTAGACGTACACATTCTCGAACCATCAGTTCACCCTTTCGTGACCGTGTCTTGAGTGTCATACCAACTTTCGTCCAAATATAAAATTTGCCTTTGTTCTTGTCTATATTTAGTTATTTGTTCCTAAGTATTTGTTACACAATTCCACTATTCTTCTGCTTTCCATAACTGTTTGACGTTTGTTTATTATTTTAAATCTAAATCCTACTCTCTTCATCCAATTCTGAAGAGTTTTGTCACAGCAGCTCACTTGATAGCCAAAAGTATTCAATTTCTTCCTTACAATTTCAGTTGTAAGAATGTCATTGCTTTTGTAATAGTCATATATTATTTTTTCCCAATGATTTTATTAAAAGGTTTTGGTATTCCCGTATCACATCGCATCTTGGGTTCATAAGGTTTAATTTTGACTATTTTATGTACAGGTGAGAAAGGAATTTCGGTTAAATCTGATGTTACTTTTCTTATATACATTATTTATTTTCTTATATACATTAAAACATACTCTCTGTGTTTCAATATTCAAATGCACCCGAATCTTATTCACTGGTATCTCTTTTTCGCATTGTTCATCATCGCTATTGGAATCACTACACAGAAAAAAGTCTGCGTTGTTATCACACTCGTTATTACTATTAGTACTTGTCCAAGGACGCCAGATTTCAAACAGATAACAAACATTTTAGGTAATTATAACTGCACCAATATCGAATTTCAAGACTCAATCGCGATCAGTTTCTGAACTGAACATTGATAACACAACGGCTATAATCATCCTCGCATTCTTGTCGTCACCGTAACATTAATACAAATTTAATTTTATGATTCTTCAGCCAATCATAAAACTCGGTTTGTAAAAATCATTTAATACGAACGCCTAATTCTTCAGTCCACGTGGAGTATCTGGCAGCGGCTTCATTTCATTTTGAGAGCGCCGACTCCTTTAAGTATGCACTTTACCGTTTACTTCAACTGTATCAAACATTTTATCTGCAAATGCCGCAGCAACATACGCAAATACAAGTAGTTCCGTTATTCTTTTTAAAAAAATTCTATTTGTGTTCAAACCATCTCAAAAACACCGTCGACTGCTGAGTGCTTTCATCTTCATAGAAGTAGAATGTTTCACAATTTTATTTTTCTGCAAACTCACCAACCTATCAATTGCATTTTGATTTTTAGATATAGTATACATTGGTAACCTGAACCCCCAACACTTTGAGACGACAAAATTGATGCTCAATCACGGAAAACATGTGCTCTGCGAGAAGCCACTGACCCTCAACGAAAAACAGACTAGGAAATTATACGAAATAGCACAAGAAAAAAAGTTGTTCCTTATGGAAGCAGTATGGTCTCGATGTTTTCCTGCTTACTTGGAAGCGAGGAGACTGATGGACTCTGGTGAGATCGGTGACGTCTTGTTCGCTTCTGTCAATTTCGGGTTCCCTTTGCAAAATGTAGACAGAGTAAAGTAAGTACCCACCTCGCATTTAACGGAAGCAACATGATCCAATTTGTACTGTAAACAGAAAACATAAAACGTCCCCGCAAATAAATAATATCAAATTGATGATGAAAACCCGGATAGAGCTCATGCCGAATATTTTGAAAAAAAAAAGACAGCAGTAGCAAGACAGTACTATGTAACTTTACGCAGCTACGTCTGTATCGGAGTAAAACGTAACAAAAAAGGCCTATACAGTGTGACCCATTTTTAATGGAAACACCCCCCTAAAATTTGAAGTTGAAAATCGATTTTAATATATTTTTTTAAAGTGTCAAGTACTAAAAGGTCTACCGTGGGACAAAATTCAAAATGTTTATTAAAGTTTCAGGGCATACTACGATATTGTTTCTTAGTCGAAAATCGGGATTTTTTATTAGCGATTTTTTTATTGAAAAAATCATTGCGCCACTTGATTCAGAATGCCTCTAAATAGGTGTGACCAAAATTTCATGAAAAATATTCATTATTAACAAAGTTATGACATTTCAAAAATTTGAAAACTCACACAGCTAACAGTCACAATATATCAATTTTTTAATGATTTCAACAATAAAGTGCCGCC
>WOGP01002819.1:0-16078 GCA_015342065.1 Leptinotarsa undecemlineata | reverse complement strand
GTTCAAGAAACAAAAGAGAGAGGCACAAAACAATTGACAATGTCAGCTGTCATGTAATTTTGATTAGGTGTGTTCGTTTGTAGATGATAACTATGGAACATTAAGGGAAAACAATTATGGTGCAAGTGTGATTAGAGACAACTGCTGTTCTGTAAATAACTCAATGAGAACAACCCAACAATTCAAATTTATTGATAGAATGATAATATTATTAATTGACAAGAGGAAAAAAATGGTAACTAATTTATTAATTAATGAGAGTAAAACCCTGCCATAAGGAGGTTGTTAAATGTTATAAAATTATATTAATGACAACCCAGAATTATTATTGGTTTGAAAATTATGTAAATCTTTATCATATATACGACCATTATATATACGACCAACTCCCGCCAAACGGCCATCTCCCGCCAAAACCAATGAAGCGGAAAGAGGAAAGAGAAGATAGGTGAAAGTTGAAAGCAGCCTAATGACCTATAAATAGTCAGATCTCGGAGGAATAAGTCCAGTTATAACCCGAAGACGATTGTGGATACTAACAATCACAACGTCGTGACGTAACTTGGTTACAGGAATTTTTTAATCTTCATTTTTATTTTTCATTTCTGTTGAAAATATTTTTTTATTTTTTCAGCTTTTATCAATATTTAAACAATTTTTGATTTTTTGTTTGTAGCTTGTATATTCCTTGTAATTCTCAGTTTTTTGTGTTGAGTAAAAAAAATTGTTTTTTCGTTTAATCTTTTTATTCTTTCAGGGATTTCAAATCAATTTATATTATATTAGACAATGGAAGTCCGATCTGATGTGATTTTATTTTGCTCATGAGTTTGCTTCACTTGCCAACGCTCGTTTTGCAATAATCCCCAGTCACAAAATAAAATGCCACTTTCAACACTTGTAGGTAAAACTATTTTTCCACAAAAACGTCTTTATTAAGAAAACTTGACGATTTAGGTATAGGGACATGTATATGGTCTTGAAGCATTTTTCACCATCTTTCAATTATCGAGAAATATACAGAGGGTTTTATTTGAAAAAATGAACTTTCGACTACTTTTGTGCACAATAGAAATAATAGTAATTTTATCACGCCCTGTATGATATGGAGTAGATTTCTTGGTGTTATTTGAATATTTCGAGTTTGTCCGAAATATCATCAGAATATCAACTTTTCATGAATTGAGAGTACTGATGTACTTGATTTTAATGAAGGCTATGTTTTGGACCATATTTAGCACAATTTAATTTTTATCTCGAAAACAAATACAGACAGGTATAGGACAATATCAAGAAAAAAGTATTAAAATACTGAAGCAATTTCAAAAATGTATTAATATATGGGGTGTTCCATTCAAAAAAATATAATTGCTAGGACTTTTTGATAAAAGTGGCAACGCCGCAATACTGAAAATATTTTAGTTCGATAGAACAGGTAAGGAAATATTTCAGGAAAATCATGCTTTGCGTTTTCCAGAAACGTCTAACCCACCATCGACCGTGAGTCACGCTGTATACATATACACCTACATGTATGCAGAGCTGTCTCTAACAAGAACATCATAAGTTAGTACAAGCCATACAGCGCATGGGCATGATGAAACTTCAACTTCGGAAAGCAGAATTCGTCGAAATAACCTAGTGGTGTTTGGCATCCAACTCAAGAATAAACTAGAAGCACTTGTCCTACTTAGCAGCCTGCTAGAAATATTAATTGAACTGCATAGAGATAATAGGAAAATATTGAAAGTGGAATTGATGTTGTATTTGAAAAAAGTGGAGATACTTCGAAATACCCATAAGCTGAAGAACAAAAAAAATTTTGTAGCTAACGACTTGAGCCATCAAGTATACTTGATAATAGGCTCAAACCCGAAACCGGTCGTATAAATAAAATCTACCGATGTTATTTAGACAAAAGTATTTATATTAATTTCATTTGAGTGATCATGAATTACCATAAAATAGAGAAGTCATCAATCACACATATTCAAACTAATTCTTCTACTGCTTGGTAGACAAAAGTGTTTATATTCATTTCATTTGAGTGATCATGAATCACCATATAATAAACAAGTCATCAATCACACATATTCAAACTAATTCTTCTACTGCTTGAAATAGTTATAAAGATCTCAGGAATTACACAACCGGAGCAATTCGCTGTGAGAAAAAAACCATACCTCCTCGATTTTATTCTTGCGAAAAAAATGTAAAGCAGCTTGGAACACATTAATATCACTAGAAATATTGAGAAAAAGTAACAATACACAAATCGCGAATAATATGAATAACGTGAACGTCATTAACATAACTTCAGTTCCATTCCCCAAGCTGAGCGTTCAAACTATCAAATTTCATTATTAGAACCATATCGTTCTCCTTCACTAATTCATTAACCTTTTCATTTCAGTGTGGTCTCATCTGCAGTTGTAAAGAGTTGCCTTTATCGTCTCAAAAGTAACGAAGTAGGCTCAGACAATATCTCATTCCTAATGATTCATCTCTTCATCTATTGAAACCGTTAACCTTTCTCGCTAATTGCATTAGCGAGTGTGATTATTTCTTCAGCTCAGTGCAACTCCCCTTCGAATGTCTCTAACCAGAGACCTATCATAATCCTACCTTGTCTTTCAAAAGTTCTTGAGGTGATCATGAAGGACCAAATTTGCAGCTTCATAAATGATCACCGAATCATCACACCCGTGCACTCCGGTTTCAGAACTCAATACTGCACAAACACAACTTTACTTTCCAACACCGACGATCTCTTCAAAGCTGTCGTTGGAAGTAAATTAATTTTTTCAATACTTCTGGACTACAGTAAAGCCTTCGACACTCTTGACTTTGACATCTTGTGCAATAAACTCAACTTCTTCGGTTTTACTGTGAATGCGCTGTCTCTGGTTACAAAATACTTATCGAACCGAACTCAAAAAGTTATAGTGGACGTTATCAGCTCAGAGACTCTGTCCGTAACTGAAGGCGTTCCTCAAGGATGCATCCATTACTATTCAGCTTATATATTTGTGACATCCATCAGTCGGTAGAAAAATACAACATTCATCATTACTCAGATGATTCCCAACTGTACTTCTCTCTTCAGTTCTCTTTTCAGTCTGCAGTAATAATCTTTGGTTCGAAAAGATTGCGACATATTGCTAAAAATAGTCTTCACATTAATATAAATGGTGACGTTCTGCCTTTGCAACTGAAGCAAAGAACTTGGCTGTTTTTCATGTGTTATTATCATCTAAGAATTTGTATATGTTAAAGAAACACAATCATTCATTAATTTATTCACTAAACATTTCCTAGAAGGCTTCGTATAAAAATGGCAGTGCAGCTCACAGATAAATAGGTATATAAAATATGTATTCTCGTATCAATGAATATTTTCGAGTCATATCAGAACAAATGAAATGTTTTAAATTTAATAAAATCTGATGTACAAAGGAATAAGGTTTCATGCATTCATTGAACTGTAATTGATTCAGAAAAAAAAGAACAAAAATGGTATCGATGACATCATTCGTGAGGAGGTGCAAAAAATTATTTGATTGTAGCACTAAACATCCACAATGAACATAAAAAACTCTTAAGGCTACGAAATGTGAATAAAATAAAAAAATATAACTTTTCTATACTAATTTTTGGAGTTTTGAATTATATATCTGAAAGCTTCATCAGAACTGTTTACAGATTGTTTTAACAAGTACTTGTTCTCATTTTCTGAATATTTTTTTAAAGCTTTTCATTTTAAAATTATATTGAAAAGGTTATGAAGATTCAACGTACTCAATGCCAACAGTATCAACTATAAGCAAAAATGTGAATTAAATCTTTGAATACATATATATTATATCACAGATATTTTTTTATACATTTTCAAAGGGGCAGCATATAACTGAACAACTTTTTTATTCAGATTATTCAAATATAAACGATTATTTCTAGTCCTGAAACAATATAGGTACTCATCATTATTATATGATGGAAGTTATTTTTCAACTCCATATTTAAAAATTTTTACCTTCCTTCAAATAATTATTACATTCATATGGTAAATAAATAACTAATTCTTCATCTACATTTGAAAATTACCAATTATGATACATTTGATAGTTCAAAAAATTAGTTTCACTCGATCTGATCAATTTTTAACCAGTTTGCCACCTCCATAATTAATGATGCCTAACCTTATTTTTATCCGACTTTAAAATGAGAAAGAAGAGAAATGGTGGCCACTTGATTAATGGTAATCATAAAATCTTTATATTTACAGCCCAATATTATTTTTCGTTTGATATTTGTTGTGCAATCTATCTCTGTTGAATTAAAACTGAACGTGGAGGAATTTTGGACAATTTCTATTTGTGGCAAATTCGGCAAAAACAAAAAACTCTGGATGCAGTGCAGCATTTGTGGCTAATGAGCACACAAATATTGTGTCGGATTCGAAGCAAAAATCTACATTTGAGATTATGAATATGGCCGCTTGCAGAAGTTCTGTTCTATTCAAACATGTTTGTAAATACAATAAGTATTGAGGTGTTTGAAGAGTTATTTACGTTAACAATACGCATGCTTTGGTGGCAAAAATTACCCCTATTTTTATATAATACATTTCAGAACAACATAGAATTGAATCGAATCACTGATGAATAGTGATTACAGTAATCACAAATTATTCGTGGTCTATGAATATATTATAATATATGCTAAATCAATACAAAGAATACATTATGTCTCGACTGTGTGAATACAATATTCAAACCATATATTTTTGTGTATATTGAAACAATATCCAGGTATAAAGTTCAATCAACACCTCACTAGTTTGAAATCACTTGCTATAGAAATATGAATCATACATTTGACCATTTGTTCATAAAATATAAATTCAATATGTTTCTAATAACTAGATATGGATGAACTGATTTCTAAATTTCTGCGATGGATACCTATTATAGTATTTCAGTGTTTTCAATTTGATCGATAATTGTTTCAATGTGACTGAAGACAACTATAGAATGATGATAATATAGAGTTGACTGCGATCCCTTATGACAGTTCAGAAATTTTAATGTTTCAACTGCAGCCACTGTTCATAAGGTGAGAGATTATTCATTCTTTGCCATTGTTTGATTTTATTTAATCTCCTAGAGAATAATTAGATTGTGGTTATCTGTTGTGGTCACCATTGTTTATTCGAACCTATCACTCGTGATAGATGATATCTATATCCATTATAATAAAATATTTTTTTTCAATTGAATGTGAATGTCGAATATTTCTGAACAATATTTTCACAGTCGGCCTGGAATAACAACCTTTCAAAACTTTCATATTTTTCTTATGAAAATATTTTTAGAATCCAATGAAGAGCGGGTGTGAACGTTTAAAAATACCTGAGACGATATAAACAGTACTTATTCAATTAGACAGCAGCATTCAACTAAACTTCAAACAGTCAACCTGTGTCAACTGCTATGTCCCGTTTGTTTCAAAACGTGCTCTATATTTATACACTCCAATACCGCAGCACCGATGGAGCTTCTTCTGATACTCATCGGTGAGACAACAACCCATTTATTGTTTTTTGGATCATACTGTTCTACAGAATTCAAACTAGAGGAACCATCATTTCCGCCAATCGCGTATATGTAGTTATCTATGGCTACTACTTCATGAGTTGACCTGAAAAAAAAAAAAACATATATTTTTCATTCGGCCACGGAGTGAATAGTTCAAGAAACGCAAGAATGGCTTCGGAAGATGGGAACCATCAAAATATATACAGTTGCTGCCTACTAGAAAGTTGATATATTCAGTTTTGTGTTCAGTTTCGTACCGTCTCACTTAGACAATATGAAAATTGAATTCTGTAAGTGATTTTACATAGATATATTTTTTGGATTCTCACACAACACACACAAATCTATATTACAAGATTATTAAGCAATATTCAACCGAATGTTGTTGGTAAAAATACCCTAGGACGTGTATCACTCTCTGTTTCAAATATTTGCATCAGTCACATTTTTTATCTAAAACATGATATCGAAGTATTGTGAATTTTCAAATACAGAATAGCATATAGTATGCGAAAATGTGATTTTCAGTAAATGAATCCAAGGTAAATAAACATGATATACCCGTATGTATATTGAACACGAAAAGAAAAATATGCGAGTAAAACCTAAACAACTCATCTTGAATCTGTTATTCGAGTAATTCATTTCCAAAAAAGTTGATAATAGGCAATAGTGAATGATGAAAAGTTCCATAGAAATCTTATACATAATTGTGACTTGAATGACCTTTTTACGATTGCGCACGGCTGGTGTAAACCTCGAAGTAGGAATGGGTCAATTGAGGCAGTGCCTATGGCGACAAGCGCTTACAGCGCAACCTCTGCTGCAGGCAACCAGTAATGCAATTGAACCCAGGTTTGTGTTTAATAAACCCTACAAAATACGATTAAAACAGAACACACAGTAAGATATAATACGCATATGTACAGACGTCTCAAAAACCGAAGAAGGCTCAGGATGTAGAGTGTATTTCAGATCACTGAGCCTAAGGATTGAGTGGGGAATGGGAAAAAATAACAGCGTGGTCCAAACAAAACTGGCTGGTATCTCAATCGCCACAAAAAATAACCAGAAAAGGAATTTCTGGTAAAAACATAACAATCTGCACAGAAAGCACACAAGCCCTATTAGCCTTGAACAGACAACGTGTTACCTCTAGAGTGCCACCAAGATTAAGACAAAGCATCGGTAGATAATAACATTACCTTGAGGTGGGTTGAAGGGCACTACAGGAGTAAAGGTAATCGCATTGCCAACTCTTCAGCCAAGGAAGCGGCTTGACTAAGAATTTTAGGACCCAATGGCACCTACGGCCTGATGACTTCGACAATTGCGGAACTAGTCAAATGTTACACACATGTTCACTTCTTAAAGAATGAAGTGGAATCAAAGGTTGCAATCTTGCTAGGATCACCCTGGGCGAACCTGGGAATCTAGCGACGAATTAATATCTGGCGATGACCAGGAAAAATCTATATTTAACACTAGGATTTCTGACAGGCCACTGTCAATTAAGAAAACACCTCCATAATATGGGGCTAGTGGACACACATGCAGCATGTGCAAATATAAAGATGAGACTGTCAGGCATGTCCTATGCGAGTGCTCGGAGTTATCGTCGATAAGAGAGTGTGTGTTCGGTGAGTCTTGTCCTACACCTGTCGATATAAAGTAGATATGTCTCTAAGTGATTAGCCTAAGCTGATTTTACCTCAATAATGTAACCATATTATTGTAGTTAATCATATAACCATATGATTAAATACAAAGACACTATTCGTAATTATTTTCAAGCCGTGAGTCGACTATGAGAAATATAAGCCAACAACTTCCGCAGGGTAACACCTGAGAAATATTCTCAAGTACTTAATTGATGACATTTATGTATCTTACCTTCGGCTGTTCATTGACGTAATAGGTTCCCAAGCATTTCTTCTGATGTTGAACTTTTCACCACTTGACATGCACATCGTACCATCATTTCCTTAAAAATAAAATCATTTCATAACGAATATATCTATTTTAATTGGTAATGTACCTCCTATGCAATAAAGATGGTTATTCAAAGCAGCAACACCGCAGCTGCTTCTTCTGGAGGACATCGATGGAACTGCATACCAAATACCTTCTCTTGGGTCAAACCTGAAAAAGTAGGAACCAATATCAGTTTACCATACTTTTATTAACTATCGTGGACACCTATTCGTGCTGGTAGGAGTCGTCCTGAATGGAGTCTCATCCTGAAGTTTGTGTATTCCTCTCTGAAAAAAGTATGACTGAGCCCATTCAATGTCACTAACGGAATCTTCGAGACGGCGAACGCTCTCGCATCATAGAAAGCCTTGTCATGATAATGTACTATTCTGTCGTGATAAAGATTCTTCCTCTATCTATTCACGGAACCTATGTGGACCGTGATATAAACGAAGAACACAGACCCAGAATCTACAGATGAGATATGCTTCATCTAAACGACCCTAAAAGTCCTACCTGTAACATAGAACCAAAAGCAAGAGATTCTCAGTTCTTTAATACTTGACATGTCAATAAATTCTTGAGCAGAAAAACCAGATTCTAGGACACCTCATTCTCAGATGCTATTATTTTGGAAAATTATTGTGGTCAATAACAAGGACGTTTCACACCTTGAACATCTACCTAATTTGATAGCGACCAATCATCTGGAATTGCTTCAGTATGCCTAGTGTAGTGTGCCCCATGCATACTATACTGCTATAATTCAGCAGTCATCAAGGATATTTAGGAGGATGATCCACAGGTTACGATTGCAGAGTTGCATAATCTAACCTGGGTGACTTACAGATTTCAAACCTGTTTTCTCTTCAACCAGCTGTCAAACGGCAAGCGTAAAAAGTCTCAACTTGTGCGATCTTAAGATTAACCAGGCCTTATCTTCCAACGCGAGATTCCAAGAACAGGTTGGACGTTGAACACTGGAAATTGATCGCCTGTCATAGGATTCGAACCACCGTTTCACATGACGGTCGGCTGAATTACTATAGTGAACCACTCATGTCGATTCAATTCGCTATCATACCAGAAATGATCAGGAGGTGTATCCTGGCTCCTTCTTCAGATATTTTACCTACCCACTTCACAAAATAGTCGAAGACTGCCCGTCGTATCAGGTTCTTACCACATTGAAGAAAATTTATTATGGTCTGTCAAACTTGGAGTGGAGTATTCTTCACAAGAAAATTCAGGCCTTAGTAGCAGGGCACGAACTTTGTGCCTGTCTCAATGCGGACCGTGTCAGATTTTCAGTATGTAGCGGAGTCCCACCAGTTAATCATCAAAACTAATCCACTTCGTTAAGAAACTGGATCTAATTGGTCGAACTTGAATAGGTGCAAGCGACAATAAACCCCCGCAGCATGTAGTGAAGGATTCGATAGACCACTTTCTTTGTTATCCAGATTGGTACTGAAGAGCCCTAAGGCAAGTGTCTTACGGCAAAACATCGATGTCTACCAGTGAGGATGACAGTGTTCTATGTAAGTGGAATTTTCACCTTCCATTTAGTATATCGTGTAGAAATTCTGTGAATTTAAGTTGATTGCTTCTTTTCTTTGAAAAATCACAATTTTTTTGTGTAGAAAGCCCAAAATTGTGATATTGTCTCTTACAATATTTTGCAAAATCCCAGCTCAAACACATTTGTTTCAGTGATGAGGCTATTTTTTAATATGCATAGACAAAATGTGGTCCGTTGTAAACCTTTGACTTTTTCGCGAAACTCATACCCAGTTTTTCCAAAAAGTTAATCTATTGGCGGGAATATTGGGTAACCACATAATAGGTCCGTTATTCATTGAGGAAAATCTTAATGATACCCTATATTTGCTGAAAACAGTGATAGATCCACTGAAAGTGGCTACTGTCGAAAATAATTCAGACGAATTTGACATGGACATTATTTTGCAACAAGATGTGGTTCCTCCTCATTTTGCAGTTGTAGTAAGGACTTAATTGAATAGTGTTTATGCAGGACGATGGATCGGGTGTCGATGATTTATGTGATGGCCTCCAAAATCACTAGATTGAGCTCCTTTGGATTTCTTTCTATAGAGTTACCTAAAATCTAAAGTCTGCGAGACTTTGTGTCACTTTATTCAGGAGTTGGGTGTGCGGATTACGGAATTACTTGCGATAATTGGTACACCGTCGGGACTGAAACTGAGAATATACTCTACTTTTGCCAGGAAGTCAACGGGAAACATTTTGTACTGTGCACACTTGGTTATTCACATTTTGTCTTCTCCTGCCCGTCGGACAGGCGGTCCTCGATTATATAAATGAGATGCAAAGTGGAATGCCAGTAGATAGTGGTATTATATAATAGATACGGTTTTCCGAGCGAAACATCGGGACTCTCTTAGCGGTAGGGGCGTTGGGGGTGGGTGTGTATATATAAGGTATGATTTGAAATAACAAGTTTGAGAATACTTCAACTGAAATAACTGAAAGCAATGGGAACTGAAGTTTTGTTGTTTTCTTGATAATGCATGCAAAAACATGTTTCTTTATTCTGTCTGTCGCTAGCGACTCGGCTTCCCTTCTGTAGCAGAACATTATATGCTTACATTTTCTGTTTCAATATCAGCTTGTCCATAAAGAAGATTTCCAGTTCAACACGTTGAGTGTGCCTTTGATGATATACAGGCAGGAGTTTTCGTCCTCTAAAGTGTTCTAAAACTATGTGGAGCATTCGAGATTATGGAGATTATGATATTTCTGGTGCGTAATTAGTTTTGACCTGTTGAATAGCTGAAAATGTAAACATAGGAATATTTTCTTTGTCTGAAACATTGGGGGTGTGTGTGTGTGACATCATAATAATTATTTGACCTTCAGATGGACGAGGCGAATACACGATAATGCAGATTAAACCACATGTGTGTCAAGTTTAAACTATATTGTACAGAGTACACATGTCTGAATACGTAAAAGATCCTCCAACTAATGAGCAATATGCGAGCTCATTTAGTCAGTGAGTGGCAGCAGTGGGGAAGGGCTGATGACATTAAAATTTGCATATACGGTAATGATATCCTTCATAAATATGAAGAAGAGATTGCATATACGGTTAAGAGCATAATCCTTCATATGTACTACGTACAAATTGGTTTGCATAGAGTACATATACACGCACACACAAGCCACCATCATGGGTAACATCGAAAAAATCCACTCAAAACAAAGGAAATAACTTATCTTGAACCATTCAGTCCACTGGTAAAAACCGTAATGAAAATTCGATATGTAGTTTTTCATTCCATTTCATTCAAACAAATACGGCGAATATTGATATTTGTTGAATACTTATTATTTATTTCAATGTTAGATTACATTATGTTACATTACCAAATTTGTTACGTTGAGACTCAATTTCATTGAGGACCTACCTCTCTACGGACGCCTGGTAATTAGTAGAATCAAAACCTCCTAAGGCATATATACAATCGTCTGTAATGAAAAAAAAAACAATGAATCTCATGACTGATAATGCCTCCTGAAATATTATGAAAAAATTATTACCTACAACAGCAATTCTACAGTAACGTCTTCTAGTATTCATTGCAGGACAACTACACCAAACCCCTGTTAAAGGATCAAATCTCTCCATTGAACTCAAGCAGGATGCTCCATCATAACCTCCACATACGTAAATAAGACCATCAAAAGAACAAATTCCTTAAAGTGATAAAATAATAATGATAATATGATTCAAAAGAAATAATTGAGGACACATAGAATTATGGAAAAAGCAAACAAAATGTTGCGCGATATAAAAATTCTACATAAAGTTTTTGTTTTGCGTAATTCAAATCCCTCTGACACTGATATTGACTTAAGGTTAACATATATTCAGACTGAAAGAATCAATTGAATATAAGTCACAAAAATAATAATATTTGGTATAATCTTTGATAATCAATAAGCGATTTTACTATTTTCCAGGACAACTAGAATTACTGATGATGATTTCTGTCAGTTAAATAATACTCTCTATTGATAAGTTTCATATATGATATGATAAAACGATATGTCACATTTTTAGTCACTATAATATTCACTTCAAAAAATACTCATTCCATTTTTTAAGCAGTTGTCGTTTCAAAAAGAAATACCGTTTTCTCACGCTTTTCTTGATTTGGAGCAAAAAAGTAGTATTTGTGGCTAGGTGGAATGATTAGCTCTTGATTTGAGGAGGCAGGGGTGAATGTGTTTGACAATGTTTCGTGGTGGATTTCATCAGTTCGGACTTTCATTGTCTAATATAATATAAATTGATTCCAAATTCCTGAAAAAATATTGAAAAATATTAACCGAAAATAACAATTTTATTTGAAAAAAAAATTAAATTCCAAAAAAATAAGAACAACCAAGAAATAAAAATTGAAATAATAATGAAAGCTGAAAATTAAAAATAATTAATAACAAAAAATGAAAAATAAAAATTAAAAAATTTCAAACGACGTTTCGAGTTAGTATCCACAATTTTCTTCGATTGATAACTGGACTTATTTGTTCGAGATCCGACTATTTGTAGGCCATTCGAGTGCATTCACCTATTCTCTCTCTCCGCTTCATTGCTTTTTAGCGGGAGATGACCGTTTGACGGGAGTTGGTCGTTTTTTGTTTGATTAGAGGTTTCCATATGTTACCTATCTCTACGCTAGCTTAAATGAATGCGTTGTTGGACAACATATACGCGGCTTCTTTGAATTTACTCCTAAACCAGTGTTCCTCTTTGTGGATGATTTCAGCTTCAGCCCACTTGATATTATGTTGATGAGCTCAAACATGCTCTGCTACTCCGGATTTGCTGGTTTATCCTCGCTGTGCATGTTTCTTGTTGGCAGCAATGCAAACTTTCAATGGCGTCTTAGTTTCACCGATGTATGATTTTCCGCACGCGCAGGGTATCAGGTAAATGCAATTCTTGGAATCGCATTCCGCGTTTGGTGGCATGGTTTTCGTGAGGCTGCTACGGATACTGTTTCGAGATCTGAAGCAGGTCCTGATGTTATATTTGAACCCACTCCTTCGTATCCTTTCCGATAATCCTATGATATAGGGAAGTACAAGTACTGGTTGTGGAGGCTTATCTTCCTTGTGAAGCTCTTGCTGTCTTCTAGCTAAAACCTGTTCTACCATCACTCTGGAGTAATTCAGTTAAAGGTCATTTTTGACGATGCCTACTTCCCTTTCGAGACCTTCCTTTGTATTACAGAGCCCGAAGGCACGATCTAGTAGAGTTTTGATTATTCCTCTGTTAGTCGATTGATAGTGGTTGGATTTCTGGTTCAGATACTGTCCTGTGGAGTGTGTTTTTGATATACAGATGTTTCCCATTTAGTGTCGGTCCTCTTCACCCATACATCTAAGAAAGGCAATTCGTTGTGGACTTTCTTTTCCTTCCATTGGAAGTGGCGGTCCCATTGGCAGTCCCTCATCTTGCGTTAAGAGTTCATCCTTCATTCATCCTAGTAATTCCATGATTACTTCTATCGGTGAGTTTGTTCTATCTTTCAGATCCTTATCTTCGGATAGCTTCTTCTGTATGATTTGAAGTGCTTCTTCGACAGGAACGTTGGTATACAGGCTTTCTACGTTGAAACTGATCAGTTGATCCTGCTCTTTGACTTCGATTTCCCCTAGTAATTCAACGAAATGCCCTGAATTATTCACAAAAGATGATGTTTTTTCTAGCAATGGTTCAATTATTGGTAGTAAAAATCAGCTTTCAATGATATTTCAATTTTTATTTCTTGGTTGTTGATTGATTTTATGTTATTTCTTTGTAATTTCAGTTTTTTTTGTTGAAATAAAATTGTTATTTTCGGTAATCTTTTTTAATATTTTTTCAGGAATTTCAAATCAATTTATATTATATGAGACAATGGAAGTCCGAACCGATAAAATATATTCAATACACACATTGAGTTTTGATGTGAATACAATTTGATATATTCTGTATCATTATTTAACCAAGATGGCCGCAGCTGTTCAGTAGTTCATTTGATGCCTCAGTATTACAAGGTGATATGTAATCTGTCCTTTTCATTTTTAGGAGAGATTTTTATTATAGTTCTGTCAAATGAAAACAACTGAACACTAAAAATTGTATTCACCGATGAGGCTACGCTCACTACCAATGGAATGATATCTGCTCAAAATTGCATATACTGGTCTACTGAAAATTACCACTCGGTTATAAACTGTAAAGACCAATACTCTCAGATTTGATATATGGTGTGGCATTCTAGGCGAAAAAATAATTGGACGGTTTTTCTTCAGTAATACCATCAACGCTGAACGAGTATGGAATTGTTTCGGAAAGGAATTATGAAAAATAATCAAAAATCTACTCCTCGATGTGCTTTAAGAGATGAACTTTCAGATAGACGGAGCTTCCGTTTACTAGTCTTAGATGGTTCGAGAGTGGTTTGAAATAGGTGTATACCTGTTTACGATACGAAACAAAGAAGTAACGTCAACCTTTGAAGTGATCTACTACGCGAAACAAAACCATGGCAATTGCAACTTTTCCTCATCACGAAGATCGCATATATATGATATATGCATATACTGTCAAGATTATGTCTATATAGTGTACTGTTTTGTTATATCTAAAAAAATAAGGCGACATTTTCGATTGTGTTACTTTCCATAATCCACAGACGGATAACTTTGTATTATTTCATCCAATTTACACAAAATGCCGATAAATTACAAGTCATAACTTTCTCTTCAACTGAAAACGTATCGAATAATACTTCATTGTGATATCTTCACAAAACAATTCACAGAGCCGAAACATGCATTCAACAATACAATAGCTTATTCATGCGTGTTTGACAGTAATGAATGTATCTGTATGATTATTAGTCACAATAAAATGTCAGTTAACACTGATAAAAAAATAAAACCAAAAGCTTCTCTCTAGGTGTAAATAATCTATCTCGTTGTGGAACACTCACCCAAACAAGACCTCTTCGTACCCATTGGCGTGATAGAATACCAAGAGTTATTAAGAGGGTTATAGTATTCCGCTGTCGCCAGGTCAGACGCTCCATCGTACCTTGAGAAATAATTTCAAAACAATAAACCCAGAAGTATATACCTACCCTCCAACAACATATAAGAGTCTTCTAAGTCCTGTTACTCCAGATCTAGACCTTCTCCACTGCATGGGAGCTATTGCTGACCAAGAATCTGATTTTGGATTGTAAACTTCACATTCGGAATGAATGGCAAAGAGAGATCCACCACCTAAAGATATAAAATGAATTAGTCCAATAGAAATACATCAGAATAGTTATCAATGAACTTTTCGTGAATTATAGTCGGATTTTGAAATTGAAAACATACCTATAGCAAAAAGATAAGGATCGGCACCGTTAGGCTTTCTTTCCATTGTGCGCGTTGTAGATAAGACACATCTTCTTTCTGGTGCTAAATGATACCTCATTGCTTCAAGAAGGAGTTCTTTACATTCATTATTCTCTATAATAAGTTTTTCATTGTCTACCCTCGTCATAAGGAAATCCCTGTTCACCAATGGCAGTCTGACGTGTTGCATCAACTAGAAAAACATTGATTTACTCTATTCAGTTTCTCACTACATTTTTGACATGTATATTGAATGAAATACAATTTTTCAAAACCCCATGTATGATGAGTCAAAATAGAAATAACTTCATTTCACCATTATTGTTTGTAACAATAATAATGAACAATACTGCCCAGAAGAAAACAATTTAGTAGTACAGACGCAACAATACGCTGCCATAGAACAAAACCATGTGTTGCAAGTTTTTCGAGAATAAAATTAGGACGGTCAAACCAAAAAAGCCGGATGTCTATGAAAAATTCTAGGAATTAAATTAAATGCTTCAGCTCTACAGATTCGTTATTCAAATTCACTTAGGAACTTTTATCCAATTCACGAGTTGAAAGCACCATCGAATTGGTTTCATTTTCATTAAGAACCAATCAATTTGGGAAGCAATAATTTTCATTCTATGGAGAGAAGCAGGATACGGCACCACTCAAATCAATGAAATTCTCAAATGTCGATGTATACTACTACTGTATAATCCGCAGAAAAAGATAAAGATAAATAGTGTCCCGAGCAAACTCTCTTGGGGTAAATTCTTTTCAAATAATGAAGAAGAGTTTGGTTACAATTTCAACAATGGAAAACTAATGGTTTGATACCTCCGGAAAAATTTGGTTTCAGAAATATATATTCTCCAAATGAATAATCGATTGAAGTAGAACGTTTATGTCTACAATTTCTCTCAGACACAAAAGTTCAATCATTTGTATATATCAAAACCAACCTTTTGGTACTATGTTCATTTCCTGAATATCTGATATACTGAAAATGGTTAAGGCTTTCGCGGCCGAAGATTGTGACAAAATAGCCAGGAGAAATTCAATTTTTCAAA
>WOGP01002818.1:0-16087 GCA_015342065.1 Leptinotarsa undecemlineata | reverse complement strand
TTTGAAATACAAACTGAGTAGAGAAAAGTATCTTCTGTATAATTCAGTGTTCATATAGAAGTATTTGTTTCGAAAGAATTTTTTTCTTTCGTGTAATTCTATGTTTATATGAAAGTAGCTGTTTGAGGAGGACTTTATTACAGTTAGTGTCTAAAATTTAGTTCTTTGCATGATCTACACATCCATGTATAGAGTTACTTATTTTAAAATTTATTACTTCCTCCCTTCCTTTGGAAGATTCCCTTATCCTTTTTTTGTATCAAGATGAAGTAGTAGAAAGCCAAAAAATTTCTTTCCCAACAATTAATCACTCCTGAAAATATAACCCCTTCAATACATAAAAACCACTATTTCATGGATCTTTCTCACATCATATTGTTTGGCTATACAATCCGATTCATCTGTCGAAAAGGATATTAGAAACCATCTGCTATCAAATATCTCTTAGAATTTAATGTAAATAAATTTGTTTTCAAATTATTTCAACTCATTTCAAGAATAATACCGAAAATTTCAAGAAACTTTTCGAAATTTCCATTTTTATGAATGCGTTGAAAGTTTATTATGATTATGACAAACTCAGTAGTTCTGGTTTTTTTATGGTTAGGTGAAAGAGCAATCTCATTGAAGAGACTGAATCCTGCCTTTTATTTGGTTCTATTTTTTTGAGGACCAACGAAGAATGCCTCATTATTATTATTATTCTGCATGAGTTCTCATACAATTATAAGTGATAATCTGTTATCCAATGTACCATCTTTACGTCTGTTTACAAGAACATACAAGAAGGCTACAGTCCTTTGGATTTCTTGTTATATTCCTGTACACTCTTTGGCCCAATGTACCATCTTCTCGGATGTTCTTGTAAACAGACGTGAAGATGGTGTATTGTGCCAAAAACTGAACAGGAAACCAACACCCACAGATAGGTACCCGAATAAAACTCTAACCACCAGTCACAACAGTAATTGAAACGTTGATTGAGAGATCACAACGTATATGTGGACCAAAGAGTCTTCCTGAGGAACGCCATCACCTAAAAATAGCCTTCAAAGGGAAAAAGTGTAGTGAAGGAGAATTTGAGCAGTTCATACGACCCAGTAGAGAGAACTCCAAAGTTATCCCAGCTAGGTTAGTCAAAGGAAAAACTTTCCTTCCCTATGTTGAAAATGGTACATACCGCATTGAGAGAATCTTAGAGAAACACGACTTCAAACCAATATTTGGGCCAAAAGAAACCATCCGAGAAAAACTGAGGTCAGCTAAGGACCCCAGAGAATCTTTAGCAACACTCGAGGTATACCGGAGGACGGTCTATATTGGAACCACGAAAAGGAGTATAGGTACCCGTCTCTCTGAACACAAGAGAATAAGTCGTATCGGACAAACCCACAAATTAGCTATAGCCGAACATGTTCTTGACAAAGAAGATACTCACATTGTCTCATTCAAAAATACAGTGATACTCGATAAAACTCAAAATTACTATCCAAGAGGCAAAGGAAATTCAAAAACACGAGAATTATTCCAATGAAAAAGCAATGAACATTTATAAAATATGATTAGCTGCCCTTAATGGTACACAAACAAGGTCAGGTAGTCCAATTAAGAGAAATCATACAAAAAACCCTTTAAACTACCTGAGTAACATAAGAATTTCAGAAGAATTCATTTCAGAACATACAAATCTGTTCAATCTATTTTCCGTTAACCAGCTGTCGCACCCCTACGAACGACAGCTGTTAGAAATTGAAACTTGTGCGAGCTAAGGATTAACGAGGTCTTACCTTTCAACGTGTGATTCCTAACACGGGTTGGACGATAGCAAGTGAAAATCGATCGTTCAGACTAGGGCTTGAACCACCGACAAACACGGCAGTCAATTCGAGTGAGTGAACAAAGCACCCACGTTAAACCGCCTAGCTACCGACAGTCTCTTGACTAATATATATACTTTCATCATAACTTCGACAGATTTGAAGATACTGGGTTAGTTTTTTTCCATCGGGTATCTGCCACATGTACCCACAAAGTCGTAGGTCTACATGATATGTAAGATCAAGGATGTATATCATACCTTTAATTATTTCGAAGATAAAAAAAAAGACCCACTCAGATTTGCAATATAGGTAACCAAGTTTATTCATTTTGTTCGATTGATGACCTGTTTATTTTGTGGAAATTCATATTAAATACAGGGAACAGAAAAGATTTTTGTCTAATTTCTACCAAGATTTTCATTTGTTTCGACCATTCTCAAGTAAACTATTTACTTGGGAGTTTACTAGAAAAGTATTTAATAAACCGAAACCGGTCTAACAATTAAAAAACTTAGTAGAAATTAGACGTTATTTTTCTCTACCCTATATAAAGTTTATTTAGTCAATCAATAGTTATTACATTTCAAATTAAACAATCATTTACATCACCGCTGAAGACAAGGTTCAATAAAATTACTCACTATGTATAAGCATCCAACATGTCCAATATCGATTATTTTTTAATCTGAAGCATTATATAAATAATTACACATTTTCCTGTTAATCACTTACCTCATTTGTGTTATTCTTTCTCAGAAACTACTGAATAAATATCAAGATGTAAAAACACAGTAATCATCTCCTGATGATGCTAACTTGGTTAGCAAAACGCACGTCAAGAGATGGGAGAGTTCTAGTGTGCAAAGCGTTTTCTTTAGATTACTAGGAATATAATATGAAAATATATGAAATGAACTATACGATTCGAAAAAATGAAACAACCAATATCATATCTTCGAATCTTGATTCTTCTTTCTTGAAACTCACCAATATTAGCAACACCTTATTTTTACATCGGGTTTTGTGAACCTTTGTAAAAAGTTATTCAATAATTTGTTTCGAAGGGGTTATATTTTTAGGAATGATTAATTTTTGGGAAAGAAAGTTTTTGGCTTTCTACTACTCCATCTTGATACAAAAACATTATTCAATAATGTTTTTTGAATATTTGTGATGCACTGTTTGGAACCTTTGGTGTAGTAATTAATATTAATGGAGGAAGATTGATCTTCCTCTTGAAGATGATCACTTGGTGATGGAAACACGTGTCGAGGTGTTAAAAATAACGGTTTGGTGTTGGGATAAAACTCCAGTAATATTAATTTTTTTGAATATATAAAAAAGGTGTCATCAGTTGATTTGTTTCGTTTCGCTTCAGACAGAAACTTTCGACAGCAATTTTCATATCTATAACAAATGCAAATTTGTCCTAAAGTATTAAAATACCTACCTTAATACTATCAATTATTTCCAATGATCTGTTCGCATCAGAGGTATTTGCTACTTATGGAGTCACACAAAATTTCTTTGGAAATGGAAAAAAGCATTCAGGCTTTCTACTTCTCAATCTTCATACAAATAAAGTGGGAAACTAAACTAAACTAAAGAAACTATTGGCAAATAATTAAAAAAATTCAATGTATTGACATCTATAACTTTCATACCGAACATTACTTGATAACTTGTTCACCTCAAATGTATAATGCAAGCTCAATGTGCCACGAAAAAGTATAAATTATGTTCAGCTCATCAACTCTACATTTTTACATCATAAGTCATTTATGTCATGAAAATTGCCCTCTTCAATTTGATTATGTTCCTGTCATGTGTAAACAGAATTTTTTAATTTCAATTAGCTCACAATTTGACAATAAAAAATAAACATATTGTTTATATCTGAATTTTTTTAATAACAATTGCTTGTTGAGGTAATTTAAAATAAGTATCTAAATGAGAAAAAAGCTTTGACGTTAGACTTCTACAGCATTAAAAAAAAGGAACCTATTCGAAAAATATATTTAAAGTGAAATGCTTTATTTGAGACAATTATACTTTTTCCAAGTCAGTCAAATCTTTTTCAATAAAAAAAAGTACAGCATTTTATATTTTCCACAAAAAGAGGCGGTATTCTACAATTGTTTGAATAATGAATATGTATCCAATGTTACTTTGCATAACCTTTTATCTGAAATGTATTTGAATGATATGTTCATCAGTAAATTATTGTATTATCGTGAATGATTGTATTTGTTTTTTTTTAGGGAAATATTTCTATCGGTGTTCATATGTATGTGTGTAGATATATGTAATTTAGATTATTGGGGTATTATAGTTACAATAGTATTACATTTTTGCAGAATTACAGCTTCTTATTAATGAGTTAGCATTTAGTAATTTGGTAACTACAAGTTTTCCAATATGTATGTACACCTCTTAAAATAATGTTTAAAGATCAGAAATACATAAATTCAATACCACGGACAGCTTCAGCTTTATGGAATTATTGTTTATTGTAGTTTCAAGAAACTGCTCTATTTTTGTATATAAAATATTCCTTCATCTAATTGAGTTGATTTTGTTTTTAAATATTTCAGAAACTAACTATGTCAACATGTAAGATGTACTCAGTCACAAAAATAACAATCGGGATAGTTTGCTTTTCAAAAATGGCTATAAAAAGAAAATCAGTAGCATATTAAAAAGTACATATTGAATATAAAACTTTATTGTTGTAAATACAGAAAAACATATTTACTGCAAACAATCATTTCAATTACTACCGGAATTAACTTCTAACTTTAAAATTATTTGAACCATAACTACCTACCTAAATGTTGCAATTGTTTTTCAAACCCAGCATTAGGATTAATACAACTTCTTGCTGTTTTAACAACATCGTATGCTTGTAAATAACTATATTTTCTATCAATCAAGAGATAACCTATTACAACAGATGAAGAACGACTAACACCTGCATTACAATGAACTAGAATATTACGATGCTGTTTCACAGCATATTCTATAAATGGTATACACTCTCTTAAAATTGGAGTAAGGTTTGTTTCTGGCAAATCCATGCATTCAATAAATTTATAGGTTATATCATCATATTTAATAGGAGCTTCCACTCCTATACTCAAAACAAATTTGATATTAAACTTATTCAATACTTCTATTTCACAACAATCCTGAGAACCTAAATAAATATTATCTATTACTTTAGCAGGAACTTTATCAGGCATTTCATCTACCACAAAACCATATTGCTTCCCAACAAACTGAGGATGTTCATCTTTAATTTCTTTGAAAATTCTTCCATCTAGATATTTAACAAAAGTGACAGTTTTTTGCAAACTCTCTTTTTGTCGCTTGATGGACTCTGAGAAACTCATATTTAAGAGAGTGAATAGGCTGTTGCATAAGAGACTTAACTATTTAGTTTTCACAGTATAGTACAAAAAACATGAAATGTTTGAAGGTCATCATTTAAATAAAAAAACAAACCCTTTCTGAGAAAAATAATTCTTTACACCAATAATAATTTAACAAAATATTGAAGATTTAAAATTGAGTTTGAGTTCACTAATTATAAATCTTAAAATGTCCGTTTTATACTACTGTTAAACACAAAACTGGATTCGGTTGGATTTAAAACAGTTCTACACTTAGTTTGCTGAAGGAGACCTACTTCTAGACTTGCTTCTACCTTTGCTAGCAGAACGTGACCTGGATCTGGATCTATCTTTGGATTCCTCGCGTGACTTGGAACGCTTATCAGGTGTTGGTGAATGAGACCTAGAGCGGGAGCGTTCAACAGACTTTTTTCTAGAGTTTGATCTGGAGCGATCATTTGACTTCTTACGAGAGTTCGACCTCGAACGTGACCTTGATTTTGACTTTTCGCGGTCTGCCTTAGCACTACCTGAACGAGACCTAGACTTGCTTTTGGAATGGGAACTGCGTCTGGAGCGACTACGCGACCTGGAACGTCTGGCAGAACGACTGCGTGATCTACTGCGACTGCTATACGAAGTTGAGCGCCTGCTTTTTGTTTTCTTGTCTTCTACGAGACGGATTCGTCTGCCATTCAACTCAGTGTCATCGAGTTTCTCAATAGCAGTTTTCATGTCAGAGTATGAAGCAAATTCTACCACACCCTCATTGCGATGCTGTTTGTGGGCATCAGCATAGGTAACTTCACCGGCCTGGCGCATATAATCTTTCAAATCTTGCCAACTGATGCGGGATGACAGATTCTCAACAACCAATCGATAGTTAGTGCGGGTAGGTGGCCCATACCTTTCATGGGAGCGGTGGTCATTATTGCGGCTGCTGCTGCTGCTACTGGTGGACCACTGATCTCGACCTCTGGGTGTCCCTCGGGCTCTTTCCACGGTCACACGCTCCCCTAAAAGTTTTTTACCGTTTAATTCATACACAGCATCATCTGCATCTCTATAATCGTCAAACTCAACAAACCCGTATCCGTTTTTGATGAGAACGTCCCTCATCCTGCCGTAACCTCTAAAAAAACGCTCCAGGTCCCGCTCTGTGGTCCCATAGGGCAACCCGCCTACATACACTCTAGACCCAACCATCCTGAAACGAAAATTAAATCTCTGCTGTGCTCCTAAAAGTATCCAAGTCCTCCCTAGCGTACTCGACTTCGCACAAATATAAACCGTGTGCCGGCAACGTTTTTATCTGAGGGCACCAAGAATGACGTGACGGAATTTCCAGCATAAACTTAATATCTCTAATTGTGACTTTACCTTGTGCTACCGCAACCAGCGACGCCACCGTCCTTCGGACCTGTATAGAAAAAAAATGCTTTACTCTAAATACCTTCCCAACGGCTTTACTTGGAAGCCATTTTGCAATGTTTCCCTCCAAGTCCACCGGCCTCTTCTAGGTTAAGAAACGTGTCCAAATAAAAAATCATCCAACTATTCAATAAGGACCACTGACTACATAAATAATAACAAAAAATAATTACTTGCGTTTTTGCTGATTCTGATGTCGTTGCACTAAATATTGACGAAAGTATAATCAATTTACAACTTCCTTCGGAAAACTAGAGTAGTGATGCTCATTGAACTCAAAGCTTTAAAGAACTTTCTGGTTGTTCCAATGTTGCCAATCTAAACTATACTAAATAAATAACCCTAGTTATGAGCACAGAACATCAAACATTCGAACTCTCTTTCTTGTTCATCATAGTAGTTGTAAATATCTATGAGTATTTCATTGAAGTTTGTAAATTCAATATTTGGAAATGTGAATGTGAATTGTTTTTCAAATAATGATTGTTCCATATTTTTTAAAAATATTTCTGTTAGTGTATCATACTGTTGGAAGTGAAATGTTTCGATAATAAGATATCAATAAAGATCTTCGACAGATGAACACACTTTTTCCACACCAAGAACAAAATTAATGATTTTCGAATCACTAAAACAAAGTAATAAAGCGTGTTCAATTGATTTATTTTACATCAGGGGTTACATATTCTGCTTATAAACATTCGTATTCGTTACTTTTCCAAACATACAAGGTTTGTCGTTTGAATTGTTTTTTTTAAAGAAGCTATACGGACGTCTGAAAACATAAATGAAAAATATACCTTCAACCAGATAAATTCTCGGGAGTATTATACAAGAATTTTAAATTTTTTGATTGAACATTTGAAACAATTGGTATGTGGAATATGAACTTATTCTTATATATTAGCAAGAATTAACCGTTATGGAAATATCTGACAATGGGGAGAATGGGAAAACGTACAATAACCAAAACATATGGTTTGTTCTGGATATACTACATTACCGATTAAATTTGTTCAGTTCTAACATCCGAAAATGTTTGGAAACTGCGCAGATGATGCGTAGAAGCAAAAAATCCTAAACAGTGCGAAATAGTCTTGGATACCCAAGGTGTTTTATGGCGTTTAATCGTATTCGAGCGTGTATTCAAAAACGATTCGTAGTTACGTCATTATTGATAAGATTCGCTTAAAACGGATTTGTGCAAGTAATAATTTTCCAGCTTTATTTTGTACATCCTTACAAAGTATTTGATGAAGAGTTTTTAGCACATTGTAAACTATAACAATCGAAATAAAGCACAAACTGACAACTGAGGTACCGTAATGTCAAATTATGTTTCAAAACCAACCTTAAACTAGTATTGAATCACGATGCATACGTTTCAAATCATAGTTGATATGACGTCATCGTTTCAACGCCTGAATGAATGTATTTGATTCACAGACGAATACGTTTTGAATACACGAGAACCAGAAACGCCTTTGCTTAAACCAGAACGCTTTTTGAGAAAACCACTGCGCCATCTATCGTACATATGAAAAGTTTCATTTGGCAAGCAGGCAGGCAACTTTGGACTATACTCATACTTTGAGTTAACTGTTCAACAACTTTCTTTTTTGTTGTTTCATAATTTCATGATTTGTATTACTTTCTTCTTTAACATAACTATATTTTTGAAGTATATACATCCACAATGTATGGAAATTGATACTAATGACAAATATTTGGAGTAGCCAACTCAGAAAAAGTAAAAGGTTCTCCAAACGAAATTCTTATCCGATACGGTCTATTCCTGTAATTACAAAACTATGTTCAGCAAATAAATCGAATTTCTGTAAGTTTCCGACAATAAGTGATTGTCACACCAGTTACTAACCTGAAAACACATAAAAAACTACCTCTACTTTTATTTTGATTTGTACATATTTATTTTTCCAGATTAATTACTTTACCTTCTATTTATAAAAAGTGGTATGTTTAGGAATATGTTTTTATTTTCATGAAAACTGACGTGTAACAAACTTTCTGCCGTTCGATTGATGATCGGTTACTCTGATACTGTCAACGATGTTATTCGTTTGATAGGTCATATTTTATATACGAGGGGATCATTGTCACAAGATGGCGTTGCATATCTCTCAAGGAAAACGAAGATTTGTCAAAATTACATTTTGTATTGATATTTCCGTGAAATATTGAATTTGTTAATTTGACAAAGATTCTCTCAAAATTCGTGTGGTGAAAGTATTGTTAACGGAAAAATGTTTGAAAGTTAATGCTAGATAGGAAGAGGAAAGCGAAACAGTTTTTATAGTTAAATCAATTAAGTGAATAGTGTGTATAGTTATGAAAGCAGAACACTTTTAGCTCTACAAGCTCTCGTTATAATGAACTTTATATATTCATATATGAGGAACTGAAATATATTCGCATAAATACACATGACTTGAAGTAAAATCACCTCTGTCGAAGTATAATCACATAAATTTGTTGATCAATTCACCGATTCCAAGTATAATTTTCCATTTTTTTGGTAGTTTCGGAACTTAGAGAAAACTGTGCATGAAACAATAACTTTTGAATTTGTTAGTCATTGCCTAGAGTTGACTCTCATATTTCAGGAAAATAATATTACAATAGTTAAATATAACGACTATTATATTGATTATTACCATACGATTCTATGGTTTCTTATGGGAATAATCAATGATCTCCTTCAAAAATTAAGTTTAATTTGTTTCTCCTCGATATCGCCCACTCTGTGGTCCTCCCGAATAATCAACAGTAGGCAATAGTCAGAAACACGTGTCTGCGGTTTGCCCCACGTTTTTCTAGAGTGTTGTTCCTCTTCTTTGATTGAAATCATACACAATCGATAACACTTTTTTATATTTATGTTTTGGACCCGGAAGTCACACAGGTAGCTGTAGCCGCCTAAGACGTTGTAATGTTAGGTGTATTTCAGAAATTCTAGGTCTCCTACCTGAAACCAAGACCGTTGGAGACTCCGTTCGTATGTGTTGTTTACTGTTCTCGGCAAACAAGTGCTGCCCATCTTTACACTTGGCTGCATCGCGCTGATGAGGCCAATAGCCAGAAACACGTGTCTGCCGTGTGCCCCACCCTTTTCTAGAGTGCTCTTCCGTAAATTCTTCTCTTTTTTCTATGTAAATCATACACAATCGATAACACCTTTTTTATATTTATATATTGGTCCCGGAAGTCACACAGGTAGCTGTTGCCAACTACGTGGTAATGCTGGGTATATTTCAAAAATTATAGGTATCCTAACTGGAACCACGAATGTGCGGTAAGCTCCCATTGGAGACTTCGTTCGTATGTGTTGTTTTCTGTTTTCGGCAACCAAGTGTTGCGTATACTTGCACTTGGCTGCACCACGCTGATTAGACCAATAGCCAGATTAGACCAATAGTTTTTTCTAATAAAAATAGGAATGAATGCAACAGAAAATACTGCCTAATGAATTCAAATGTGCAAAACAGAAATTATCGGTAACACATTCGTCATTTTTTATAAAGCCAGCTCTGTATGAACCAAAGCTAGTAATTGGAATTGGGGAGGCAGTGATTCTTAATGTAATTTTAAGGTTAGCAATTGGTGCACAATTCCCCTATTTTCATAAGAATCTCTTTCTTATTAAACGGAATATGCTGATAATGTACAGTCCTAGAGGTTAAATAATTTTTATAATCGGTTGAGAGTATAGGCGCAAAATTATTTTTAGCTATATGGGACACACACAAAAGTACGTTCAAAAATTGAACCTTTGATTCTGAATGCATACAATACTCAAGTGGTTTTTGAGTTAATTCATTACAAACAAATATTTTCTTTTCATAATATAAATTAAGATATGCTCACCTGTTTGTATAAAAATCCTTCAGATTTCATGTAAATATCTAAATAAACATAATTTTGAGTATTTGGTCCATCAATTAAGGTAGGCCAACTATAATGACTGTAACCTGTCTTTTCTTTATTTATAATTTTTATGTATTCTATGGCTCTTCTTGTCATCTTTTGCCTATCTAATACTTTTCCCATGAAGGATCTATAATCATGGTATCCTTCAAATAATTTTGCAGTTTCTTTCATGAGTGCCACATCAAATTTGTCTGTACTAAAAGAAAATATTCTCGTAAATTTTGAAAGTATGTTGAATATGCTTCCTACCAAAGAAACAGGCTCCTTTCCCACTCTTCTATCGGAATATAATTGAAATGATTGTTGCTTCTCGAACAAGTGTCATTATTTTTGCTAATTATTAAACGATATAAATAAGTCCTGGATATAGCATTGTATCGGCAGTGAAAGGTTTCTGGCACAATATAAGTTTTCAATATTCGAATTGGTACATCATGTGCCGAAAAATATTTATTAAGACAAAAAGTTACTGATTTTGGTTCATAGTTCACTCCGTTCCTGCGATGAAGGTCTACATGACAAGTAGAATTAATGGCATGAACTCCAGAGTCGGTTCTAAAAGAAAGTTAGAAAAACAAACATTCAAGCACACACTTTTGCTGGTATGTTTCAACCAAGAGTTACAAAAAAACAATAATGTTTTGAAGTTGACTACTGTATATTATGGTTTAGTTCAATCGCAACTCTCTTATGGTATTATAGGTTGGGGAGGTATTAGGGATACCCACTTGAGATGTCTGGATACTTTACCGAAAAAAATTCTGAAAATTTTGTTGGGTAAAGGCAGAACGTTCTCCAGCGATCTCTTATTTGAAGAAAGTAATGTCCTAGATACATGGCAGCTATAGTGCCAGAAGATTATTCTGAAAGTCGTTGAGAACAAAATAAAACCAGTGAAACACATGTATAATACCCGTAGAAAAGAAAATACATTTTCAGCTACAAGATGCCAAAAATTGGCAGGTCAAATACACTGTAATTGTCTTGGCCCAAAGATCTGGAGCATAATACCGGAAACATACAATTCATTAATAAACAAACTAAATCTAAATTTAAAAAAAACCCAAAAAATTGGCTCAGTGATTCCGAACGAACTCTGTTTCATCAAATTATCAATCAGCAAGCACACTTTATTTAAAAAAAATATTTGTGATGCCTACCTTACTCAAATACAATATAACTTTTATGAGATAGAAAAATGTGTACTTAATTTCAATCCCATCATGTCCTTATGTATTTCATATTATGTATATAGTTTATTTTCAATTCATTATGCTAATTTATTTTCAATAGTTTATATCTATTCATTATATTGTATTCAATTCATTGTGCTAATTTATAGTTAACAGTTTATATCTATTCATTGTATAGAGTACTCTTATATACTATTTTTTATTTTAGTCATAGTTTAGAATTTGGCAATATCACACACAAGGAACATTTTTATCGAAAATATTGCTTCTGTGATGCCTATGTTTATCATACATGTGTTCAATATGGTGAATAAACATTATTATTATTACGCTTCCAATATGCTAATTATATATTATATGCACAGATATATACTTATGTTATTTGTCATTTTGTTTTTTTTTCCTGTCAATAGTTGAATTTATCAATTGACACACATAGACCACACAAAGTTACTTATGACTCAACTCTATCCATCCACCAAAAAAATAACCCAAACAAAAATAGACGCTTGATCAAACCATGATCACCACGCATATTTGCATCTATTGAGTAAAATAAACAAGCCTCCTTACGCAAGTATTTTAAAGTCTAAAATATTTAAATTGCCAAGTACTGATACGGCTGTAGTGTGTCCCTACACTCCACCTATAAAACTTTCCTATACCCAACCGCATATTATTAAAAAAATCGGTCGTTCCTTAGTGCGATTTTGTACAAGCAGCCTTGTCTGGGATATCACGTGCACTATGCACGATAATGTTTTGGAGCATTCTATTGCTTAGATGGACAGAATACAGTTACAAACAAATAGTCTTTAAATTGTGAACAAAAGACATTAGGCAAATCAGAATATATCAACATCCTATGCAGAATTAATCAATACATTGAATTGTTCCTCTGAAGGAGGAACTGAACAATTCAATGCCAAAGCTGTAAACAGAAAAATCATCATATCTATTTTTTAACATGATATTTCTGTTGCATTTTAACCTGTGAATTGGAAAAAATCGTATATAATGAAGTATCAAAAAAGTGTTTTATCATTAAACCTAATAAAAGATTGTCATTTGGGAAAACATGAATTTTCTGATACATATATCTATCTTTTTTTGAATGAATGAAATGAAATTGCAGTTTTCGAAACTTTTGCAATTTGGGCGATCAATTTCATCGATTTGAAGCCAAATGAAAATTATCCAATTTGGAATTGTAATTTTTTTATCAGGGTTGCATTTGAATGGTGTAGTTGTTATCAAGTTGCTGTTTAACCTGAATCAATTATTGACACATTTCTCAAAACCCATTGACCTATAATTTTCAGCTAAAAAGATTTCAAAATTGTTACTTAATTGACAGTGAGCTATTTTTATTCATAGGATGCTCTCATAGGGGAAATACAGAAATATAATTTACCTTACGTTATCTTCTTTTAGTTGAACACGAATCAATTAACAAGGAATTCAATTTTTTAAATCAAAAATATTAAAATTTTCGTTATAGATATTTGTGCAAGTGTGACAATTCATTGTCGCCATTTTACTTTCTCAAAAAAATGTAAATAAAAAAATATTTATATTCATTACTGAGAAATGATTTATATCCTCCCCTTTATACATTATTCATAAATATTTACCTGCTTGATAAAACTACGATAGGCTCGTTGCAAGGGTTTAATAGTTTCAACGCCATTTCTAGTCTGCCTTGAACAGTTAAAGGATCAGGTTGGCAGGATTCCCTTTTTACTTGAAGTTGCGCTCCCCTAAAGAAAATCCTTATTGAAATATTATATCTTTAACTGAATCGGATAGACTTACCTAAATGGCTTACCCATATAGGAGATATTCAATAAGTACCTATTCAAAGACATTTTCACTTTAATTTCCCGTGAGTCGTGTTAACAGTCACTTCTTATTTTAAGTTTTTGCCTTGTCTGCAAAACAATCTGCAATGTATATTTGGGTTTTCACAATTATATTTTGTCCTGCTTTTTCCAAAATTATATTTTATTTTCGTTATTCAGCTTGCCTTTCAAATTCATAATATTAAGTAAAATGCTTCTGAGCATAGGTTCTACCTCGTTTGAATGCGAGCGATGTTTATCTAAGAAAGTTTGTATAGTGAAAAAACAGAGTATTTGCTAGTATTGGTCAAGAAGAAATTCAAAGGAAGGTTTCACTTAGGGGTCTCTCAGTTACAAAAAAAAGGAAAAATACAAATTAAGTACGTCGCACATTCCTCCTGTACTACCGAACAGCATGAAACCCTGAATCCGAACCGAACTATTTTTAAATTAAGTAAGATGGCGACTGCTAGACATTTAGATATTTGTAAAATGACGAATAATCATCATACCCACTGATAATTTAAATAATGTGAAGTGAAATAATTGACATCATATAAGTGTACATAAGGCATAGTGTTCTGGTATATTAAGGGTTACGATATCCCTTCTTATTGTAACTTTTTTGTTGGTTTAGCCGAATAAAATTGGTAAGCCTACTAGATGTAAAAACGCATTTACCATTCAATCATATCTTGAGGAATTTTTAGATTTACGAATGGAGTACGTCTTATCAGATATAATATTTGATTATCATTTCCTTATCTCATGTTATGTCAAAATGTTTTATTTATAGGATAAGGTTTATAATTAGGTTAGAAGACATTTTTACTATTCTAGATCATTTGTTGTCGGTCTGTTTATAACATTTTGCACATAAATACTAGTTAACCACAGTGGAAATAGACTGTATTGAAAATATGAGATTCATTTTTAGGTAGATTTTTTAACAAAATGTCTTCCCCACCCACTCAAAATGTTATATGAAACGGGTGAGTGGGCCGTGGGGATTGAACTTTTTAATATTGAGTATTTCTTTGTTACATACTGCTGGTTGTATTCTATGAAAATCTATTGAAATTTTCTTTGATTTCAACATTATGCTCTTGATATTAAGCATAATGATTCCAAATATAACCTGCCTTCTTCCATCAATTGAGAATCTTCTACTCTTTACTGTGATGATCTCATATGTTATTGCAAGTTTTTCCAAGAAAATAAAACAAGGTTGATGAAAATTATAATTTTTTTTCAACATACATGTGTTTTTGATTTCTTCTGTAAGAGTTCAGTAAAAGTACTGAATAGTATTTAATAATAGTGGAAAAAGCCTCCTTACAAAGGTTTCATGCAAAATAGAAACACTAAATATTTTTTTTCAACTAGAGATATATATGGTGTGTGTCACATGGAAGTTTAGTTTTTTTTTCAAATGAAATATATATTGTTTTCCATGTTTTGAAATCACAAGAACATTTGATTTCAAAGCAATAAATATATACTGAGTAGTTCGTAAGTTATGCTGAAAATAATGCATAAAAGTTGTTATATTTAACTGCTATCATTTTTAAAGAAAATTAAATTGAAGAGTCTGTTTTGCTATGAGGACATTTTGAAAATGTGTTTCTATATTATTGATCAAAATTCTTTTTTCTAATACTGAGTGAATCAAAACCCAAAAACAGTTTTTACTTATTTTTTCTTCAAATGGAACATCCTATATTCTGTCCTATAGGAACAATGCCAAACATTTCAGGAACGATGAGAAAAATACATTGAAAAAAACTATAAATGGATTAAATTAATTTTATCCTACCATCAATATTTCTCGATATAATATTTTTGTAACACTAGAATTGGATTGAATTTTTTCAATGGTTTTCCCGGATAAAATGTAGGTTTAGTAAAAAAATTAGCCAGCTGCAATTTTCACAGCAGCAACAGTTTAATAGTTCTGAATTATGTTTGTTACTATTGTTGACATTGCCCTTCCTAACTTTTTTAAAGAACATTTCTTGAAGTAGTTGAGTGCGTCCAATTAATTTAGATTTAAGATACACAATAAGTATTTCACCTAATGAGTTTATAATTACAAAAAGGGGTATTAAATAAAAATATTATATACAGGGTGTTCCAAATTAAGTCGGCACCATTGCCAACTCCGTTGCTAGGAATTTGGTTGAATAGGCCAACTAGTAGAATTTTTAATGGCCTTCTTGATGCCGAAAAAAAATGACAGTCGCGTTTCAAAATATTTCATAAAATTATATTTTTTTAATGGAACACCCTATATTTTATCATGCGTAAAAACATTCTCAACAACAAAGCTTTCTTCCTAAAGTTGAAAATGAGCGACTTATGTGAAAATATTTATTTAAGTAGTATGAAAATGTCTTCATTTTGGCAAGTAAAACCTCATGATTGTCCAAACACCCAATTTTGGTACTTATATGTATGAAAAT
>WOGP01002817.1:0-16089 GCA_015342065.1 Leptinotarsa undecemlineata | reverse complement strand
GGATATGAAGCATTTGTCGGGAGCTTCAAAAATATATGTCACAAGATCCCCCTTTCCATTCATTTTTTCCCCCTTGCCATTCATTTCTTTTGTCCAGATGGCGCCCAGTCGCCATCTTGAAAGGTTTTCACATCAATTTTACTTCAATATAAAGTATTCATGGAATAATTTCATTATATCACATTAAAGGAGGAGACATTGAAGAAAAGCACTGTATAGACCTACGAAAACACATTGAAATATTGAACATTGAAACGGAACAAGTTTTTGAAACAACCTTAATTTTCTGCAGATGAAAAATTTTCACCTCATATATTTCATTAAATCTTACATTTACTAACCATAATGGCCGACTAGGTTATTCATTTTTCATCATGTTATTTCTCCTATATCAAATTTATTTATTCTTCACAAGACCCGTTCCTTTCAGACTTTACTAATGAGCGTTCATGTTATAATAACTCCACTTCGTGTATTTCAAATCTGAACAACACGATGCTTTCCAGTTTTTTGAGCCCTGATATTCCTTTATTTTTTGGAAACTCCGTCGTCATGAAAACGCTCAATTATGAGATTTCACTATACTACTCGTAATTAGGTGAAGTTACTTTTACATACTGTCACACAGTTTTCAATAGACCTATTCAAAGTTAAGCATCGTGAAACTCATGTTATCAAATGAATGAATATCCAGCTAGACCGTTGGTACAAACCTTCAGAAGAAAGCTGTTAAAATTTCATAATATTCTATACTCATGAGTTTGTGGGTTATTGTGATGAGAATTACAGTACTTCTATTATTTTCAAAACAATGTATCAAAAACAACTTCGGATTTTGATATTACAGTGCTTCTTGATGAAAAAATACCGTTTTAGCGAAGCTATAGTTCGAAAAGTGTTACAAGGACTCCGCTCCATAAAAAAAACAATTAAATGTTGGTTTTCTGACTTCAAACGTGGTTGTACCGACACCGATGATGCAGCACGCAGTGAACGTCCAAATGAGGCACCAGAAAACCATGAAATTATTTTAAATGATCAAAAAGTGCAATTGCGTGAGTAAGCTGACATTGTGAAGATATAAAACGAACGTGTTGGCTTTATATTACATAAGCATTCAACTATAAGAAAGCTTTGTTCATAAACTTCACACAATAACCAAAACTGACAAATCTGACCCCAAAAAAATATTCAAAGAGGCGATTATCAAGCAAGCAAGCTGAATGGAATCCCTCCAAGTCAAAATTGGACGAAATCAATTTTCTCTGAGAAGAAATCCACAAACCATAGTCACTAGACTATGCCTTGGACACACCCGCATCACACACACTAATCTGCGAAATATGTCACTGCCCCCTAACAGTGGAACATATTTCAATCTAGCGCAAAACCTACAATCGACATCGTGAAGTACATGGATTTTCTTCAACTCTTGCCGAACTTCTAAAGGAAGAATTCCATTATATGATATTATATAAAATGATTTGAAATCCCCAAGAGAACCAAAACAGGTGAAAATAAAAAAAATGCTGAAAATAACCCATAATATCGGTGAAACTGAATCGGTGAAACTAAGAGGCCATAGAATGTTCGCATTGCCGAGGACATGAAACACAGGCATCAAAGGAAAAACAGCAAATCAGAAATAGCTGAGCATGTTTGGACTCATCAACATTACATTGAATTATTCCAATCTGAACTCATACACAGGGAGGAACACTGGTTTAGGAGGAAATTCAAAGAAGCCGCATAGATGTTGCCCAACAATGTATTCAGCCAAGCTAGTGTAGAAATTAATAACATATGGAAACCCATAAAAATGGCTAACTTTCGCCAAATGGTCATCTCCCGCTAAACCAACGAAGCGAAAAGAGGAAATAAGTTAAGGTACTCGATTGACCCATAAACAGTCATCTCTGGGAGAAATTAATCCAGTCATCACCCGATGACGATTTCGGATACCAACAATCGAAACCTCGTGAAGTAACTCGGCTTGGGATCTCATAATTTTTTATATTTTTTCAATTGTTTCATTTTCACTTGTATTTTATTGTACTGTCATTTATGTTCAGGGTTTTATTTTTCTTTTTTTTTGCATGCTCAGTATGATTGTTATTTACAGCTATTATTTTCAATTTTCATTTGTATTGGTGCATTCGGGGATTCAAAATCATTTCAAATAATAACAGGTTATTGAAGTCCGAACTAATAAAATAATTTATCATGAAAAGTGGTCAATTACCTTCAAACAAACCTTCTAAAGAAAGGTTTCAATCCCTCTTAGCTTATAAATTACCTAACTGTCAATGAAATTAAGATCATATTAGATTGAGTGTATCTATTTATCTACATTTACTCCTTATATTACTCCTTTTAACATGTTATATGCTGTTTTCAATAAACTGAATGATTGAAGGGAGAATAAACAATAAAAAAGTGAGTGCCGCGCGAGCTCACTGTTAATCAAAAGCAAGAACGTCTTGATTATTTTGATGAAACGTGGATCCATCACTTCATTCCGGAATTAAATCGATCGTCATCTGAGTGGAGAGCAAATGGCAAGCGCCTGAAAGCACAATTGGCTGGAAAGGGTATGGCCTCGGGATATGAGTGATGTAATATTCATCGACTAATTCCAGGAGGAAAATACCATCAACAGTGAATACTACATAACGTTATTGGAGCATTTGAAGGCAGGAATTGCAAAGAAACAACAACATATGGCAAAGAAAAAAAAAGTGTTTCATCAAGGCAATACATCCTGTCACAAGACAATCGAAACAATGGCAAAAAGCTACATGAATTGAACTTCGAATTGCTCCTACATCCACCATATTCCTCAGATTCAACACCCAGCGACTACTGGTTGCTCGCAGACTTCAAAATGCTCACCGGTAAAATATTTCTCTCAAATGAAGCGGTTATTGCTGAAACGGAGGCCCATTTTGAGAAAAAAAGAAATCTTTCCACAAAAGTTGTATTGAAATTTTTAAAATTAATGGTCAGTGGGCATACTTGAAAGTTTTTCTTCCCATACGAGAAATTGGGCAAATTTCGGTTATGCGGTTGGTTACCTCGTTCACAGGTAGATGGGACGGTGACAAATCTGTTGTTTGTTGTCCGCTTCAGCCTAGTTCAAGAAATGATACCTCTGAAGAAATTCTATTTTCAATTATCGGAAATAATCGACTCCATGTTGATGATAAACACTATCTTGCACTGACGAGTGGCCAAACAGCCAGAGATCGGTCTGCAAGTGTGTTCCAATAATTAAATATCTATTACGGCAGTTGTATCGCCAACAGCATATGCAGAAATAACTGCACTGCACTGACACCTGTCGGGTATATTCCAACACCCTTCGTGGTATTAGCCAGGGAGGTAGTTGTGGTGTCAGTCCATTACAGTGTAGGGAATTGTAACTGGCCTGAACGAATTGCTCCTTTAGATGATTTGCGTTACTATGTTGGAGAGGCACTGGAATGTTTGTATGACTTTTGATGGAGATAACGTGGATGAATTAAGCCAAGTTTGTATAAAGAGGCATATTTTCCTCCTCAGGTCCGGGACATTTCAACCAACTTGTCCAAATATATCGATTCTAGTACATTCGATATTGCAGTAATTTATTTGCTTCTAGTTTCCAACACTGTACACTCCTCGAGACAATAGAATTCTTCAAAACTTGATATTGTTATATTGTAGTTTCAATATCAAATTGAAATCATGTGACGTATTGTCTTCCAATCCTGTTCAATCGCACGAGCGACTAGAACATTCCGTAACAAGGTATTAAATTCCGGGGACAAGCTACATGTCAGAACGAGTCAACACGCCTCGACCCCGCATTGTGCTCTATCGAACAACTTACTAGGTGCAATCTCCAATTATTGGCTTCATAGTGACTCGTCGGTGTCCATGTTATTCAGATCGGAATAGTTGTCCCTTACTTCGCTAAAATGGACCGTGGTCAGTTTGCAAGGATAGTCATTCGTTGGAGTTTATGGGATCGTTAGTCACTGAGAAACAGTGCTTCTGGTGTATTAGTTGAAAGTTTGGGATGAATTGGTTTTATTTGTAGTGGTTGGTACAACTACACAATGCAAATCATTGACGTTAAAGAAGCAGAAATTCCTCATAGCAAACAAAAATATTTAATAGATATCTATGAGTTAGTCCAAAATGTAACATTACACTTTGAATTATGTTACTGCAGAATTAGCATCTTCCATTCAAAATTGATAATGGAACTTTCTTTGTCGTTTGAACTGAAGAATAATTATTCTCAGTAATGATTATTGCTTCAGCAAAAAGCTGTTTGGCTTTTTACATCTCCATCGGTGAAACTCACATAGAAAGGAAGATACAAAATAAGAAGACACAGACGTTGTTTTCAGATAGGAACTGGAGAAAATCCTTGAATATGAACTTTGAAATACACAGAAATTAGTTTCTTTCCGTTTGCATTCGGAAAAAACTTTTGTGCATGATTTTCCTTCTTTTGGAGTTTTCAATTTTTTTAAAGTTGGAGAAATAGACAGTCAAACCTTTTTTGATGAATATTCGTTATGAGGGCACCTGATGATTTTGAGAAAATGTTTAAGTGTACTCACGTATTTTGATGCGTAGATTACGAATCCGAAAGGAAAAAGTGGCACACTCCCTTATTTACAAAGTTACGACTCTTTAAATTTCAGAAAAGGGCAACTTTTCTGCCTTTTTTTCACAAGTTAAACTATTTGAAAACACAATCATTTATTCACTAGGTCACCTTTACACCTTATTTCTCTTTAATTGACATGTTTCAATTCAACAATCAACATTTTTCTTAAATAACCTAATTTAGAAACGAATACTTCTTCTGGTGGCATTTAGTTTGACGTGAGTGATTGAAAAAACACAAAATGAATTTGAACGAAATTAATAATTTATTGGAAGTAGGAAAAAATTTAATTCTATATTTAGTTCAAGTAGGAGTGTTTGCAGCAATACGGCATAATTAGTCGTGCCAACTATGCCATTAACCTCGAAAACGTAAAATACAGAGATCTATATCCAAAAAGCTGCTCCGGATTCGCAATCTAGGCATCAAAATACGTGGGTACATTAAAAATTTTTTTCATAATCGCCGGGTGCCCTCAAAACGAATAATTACCCTTTATTTTTGTTATCGGTGAGATTTTCATAGTTTTCGTATGAAAATCCTCGAAAAAGCTCCAAATGTTGACAGTGGCTTGTGTTGATTGTACTCTGTGTCTGAAAAATGTTGATTAGTGGTACAAGCTTTCCACAGAAGATCGAGAAGATTTGAATGACAACGATCGCTCTGGACGCCCAGCACATAAAGAACCGATGAATATGTTGAGAAAATGAAGAACATTTTAATGAAAAATCGTCGAATACATATTAGAGAAGTTACTGAAAATGTCAGCATGCCATATGATTATTTTGTAAATTTCTGTCGTGTAGCATGAAGCGTTTGAAAATTGCTGAATTTCATTTCGACCGAAAACAAAACGTCTCATGAGCATCGCTCAGAAATTGTTTAATGACGTCAACGGCGATCTAGATTCGTTTGAAAGGATCATAGCTGTTGACGAATTATGGACATATGGTTACGACATCAAAACCAAAGTCTAATCGTCCCAATGGAAGAGCCCAGTAAATCTAGGACCAAAAAAGCATGTTAATGTATTGCTTACTGTGCTCTTCAAATATCATGGTATAGTGCATCCGAAGTTCTTGCCAAATAGTCGCATCGTATTCTTTTGAACGTGAATGTTTTATCGAATCAGAAACTTCTGGAATATTCCATTGTGACCTAGAATGCTTTGATATTTTCAAGACTGTTCCTGGTTTTTCTTGAACATCCCACAAAAGAATCAGATTCCAAATGAAGTTTTGAAATTGAGGAAAGTACGAGCGAATTCAATTTTTTTTGCGTTATCCATGGAGATATGGAAAAACAAGAAACATTTTTTGTCATCACATTTCGAGCTGAATAAGATAATTTTACAGATTTTTGAGCCGAAAAATCATCATCGATTTTACTTTCTATATAGACTGAAAAAAAAAACCACCCGTTACTGAGTTTTCTCGGCAACAATTTTCAATATGGTATTAGACATAATGGGAATCTCCCAAATAACAAAACGTCATAACTTCAGAAATGGGACTTGGTATCTTTTTTTTCCTGATGACAAAACACAAGCACTACAGCAAAAACCTCAAGGTACTCTAAGGGCGGTGCCTGTGCAGATGTAGTAAATACGAAACAGTGAATTTCTCCACATCAAGTTTTGGATGTCGGCAAATCCGAAAGAGGCTTGAATTCCGCCTCCTGCACTAGGAGGAGGTCTTTAGTTGCAGAAAGAAAAATTGTTTAAAATTCGCAGACACTTCCTTCCAACAGGTTAATAAAGTAGATTTTGAAATAAAAGTCTGCTTGAAACCTTCAAGATATACTATATTCAATAACAAAGAAAAAATAGAGTAAAAAATTATATAAAAAATAGAGAAAGAAAAAACACCCAAATAATTGGAAAAAAAAATAACCAAAACCCAATCTCAAAAAATAAACTTAATATTTGTGTCTTCGCCTGAAATTAGTATAATATACGAGAGTGACGAAATACTCTAACTTGGCCGATGATTTCTGACCGCTAAATATCTATAAGGCAATTATTAGGTCCACTCTGTATACAAATTTATTATAGCTATCTCCTTCTCAAAATAAAAAAATGGTTGGTACACATGTATATTCAACTCACCGCTACCTTTTTCCTGCTCGTCCCTTATTTGAACTTTTGCACTATACTGATCGATTTTCGCTCTAGAATAAAAGACTACCCAAAATCGCGCTAACCACCCAATTTTCAAGAATAACAAAATTAAAGACTCCATCCAGAAAAACTATCTCCCAAAACAAAATACCGCCCTTGATCGACCATCAAGAGAACCCTTCAAACTCCTAAGTTTCCGAACCTCCTCAAAATTCACGCAGACTTACTTCCCGAAAAATTTTCGCATCACTCTAAGACCGCTGACTCAGGCGAAGAGCTTCCAGATATCTCTGTCTTTTTTCCTTTCAAAAGCCAAGAAGAAATCACGACACATTTGTAACAGTCGCCCACGTGTAACTGAGGTCACCAAAAATAAAACATATTTCGCTGGGCTGACAAAACTTTCAATGCTGGGATATTGGTATGCCCATATTTACATCTTGAGCTACATGACAAATATATCTGTCCATGCATCTTTTCAAACCACGCCGATGGATAGTGTTTATATAAACACTCTCGATCCCTCGGCCATACACTTACATTGTATGAGAGACAGATCTGGCGGTTAAAAATTATGCATTAAAGAAATCTGTCTCTTTCTGAAGTTAGAATTTATATTACTGTACATAGCTTTCGCTAGGTATTACACGGAAGTAGCGATTCACGTTGGTATTGAATTGCTGGAGATCAACTGGATTTGGAAAAACGTTCTCAAGAAGTTCATTCCTCATGAACGCAGGTCTCCAAGTGAAAGAGTTCTTCAAAGGTTGAGTTCGAAGTGTACTGACTTGAAACCCCAAACGATGAGCAGCTACATACACTTCGAACCGCTTTTGCTGAAATCAAATGTGCCAAGACATTGGAACATCTCTCGTGAAAGTATATATGAAAGACAAACAAATCTCCAACCTATCTCCGATGTTCCAGCCCATCAAGGTTCCAAGTGATGTTCGTGCCTCGAATCAGGCGTGTCTCAAATCATGACAGCTTCATAAAGAAAAGGATCCAATATTGATTCTTGAGGCACCCCGCAATTCACTATTTGGGCATTTGACTTTAATGAACCAACTACTACTGACTGACATCGTCCCGATGAACAGTTACGAATAAGCGCAAGGGTTACTGAGAAGAACCATAATATAGAAGTTTATCAAATGGAACTTTACGATCAATAGTGTTGAACGTCTGGTAGAAACAGGTACATCAATTGGTCTTTATCAATTGAATTGAGCTATCTTGAGCATCTGATGCTATCAAATCTTTAAAAAGTACACATAAACTCTCACATCATAAAGTAGACTATGCACTTTCTGATAGAACCCTTGACCATCATTATCAATGCGTGTTTTAGGGTTGGAGTTCTTCTAGATATTCTCAAATTCTCAAAAGTTATTCATTTTTTCAAAGACAGTCACAGGTCACCCCCTGGTAATTATAAACCAATTTCAATAAATCGAGTTTCATCTAAAATAATAGAGAAAATAATTAGGATCAAGCTGACAAAGTATTTCGAAAAATACGGCCTATTGGACAGAAATCAATTTGTTTTTAGAAGCAAATGCTCCACAATAGATGCGATATGTAAAATCGTGGAAAATGTTGTTGAAGGCCTTGAGGAGAGCGATCATCATGCTGTTTGATTTGAGCAAGGCCTTCGACTGTGTATCCCATGTTTTCTTGTTGAAAAAATAATCCCATTATGGTATAAGAAGGCTACCGCTTGAATTTTTTTAATCGTATCTCACGAACAAGGAGCAGAGGGTATTTGTTAACAACAGATACTCTAGTTCCAAGCCAGTTACACACGGTGTATCACAAGGGTCAGTTCTTGGACCACTATTTTTATCATCTACATCAATGATCTGTTCTTCCATTCATTTCCAAATGAAATAGTTATGTTTGCTGACGATGCAATACTCATAAACGCGAATAAAAATAAAGAAAACTTGGAGATTATAATTGAACAGGCAGAAAATCAAGCGGAGGTATGGTATAATTAGAAATTATACAATAATTAGAAATTGAAAGGGAAAAAACTATTTCGAAAAATCATTATGTTGTGGCAGGTAATGAAGTCACATTGCTTGGAATTGTTTTGGATGATAAACTGAACTGATCCAGGCACATCGAACAATTTAGTAAGAAAGTATCAAGCTAAATTTATCTAATGCGATAACTAAAATAAGTTGTTAACAATAACACTCTGATTTATGCGTACTATTCATTGATACATTCTCAGATCATATATGGGATTTTTCTGTGGGGGAGCTCAAGTCACGCTCTGAAAATATTTGCTCTACAGAAAAAAACAATGAGGATAATCGTTGGTGCGGCCAATATTAGAAAAATATGGCATCTTGCCTCTACCTTGCTTGTTTGTCTATTATGCTGTGATGTATATTAACGGAAACATTTTCATTCGAACGTATCTGAATCTCATAATCATAATACTAAATCAGCGAATCTGATGAAAATAACCTTTTTATCGACTTGACGTGTCTAGGAATAACCCACTAAACTACATTTACACAACAAGTTACCAGCTAGTTTAAAACAACTTTTTCTAGGATTATTCAAAAGAAAATGCAAAGTACTATTATTAAAATATTGTTTTTTTTTTCCATCAATGTATTTCTCAAAGCTCCTTGGAACGACAACTTCATATGAAATTGAGGTTCAGTGTAATTTCAGGCAATTTCAGACAATTTCATAGTATTTACTTTTTTATACTTGTATTGTAGGTATTTTCATTATTAGTCGTGTGGGATGAACCTATGGAGGTATATTTATACTCAATGTGTATGTGTGATGTTCCTATTCAAAGTGGAAACATTGGTCTTTTTTTTTCAAATTGAACATTACGTCAATTCATGTTCCGAAAGGTGGAACACTGACTTACTACAAATGGATATGGATATGTAAAGTGCCCAATAAAGTTCTATTCTATTCATCGATGACATTCGGTAGAGATGTATTGGTACTGTTAAATTTTCGGAAACCTCATTGAACCGAAGTTGAAATGTTATTTCTTTCACAAAATGCAATATTTGATCTTTCAAGATCATTACTATTATTCCTGGAAAGTTGGATTCCGGAGATGCGTAGCCCAGTCTTTCCACGAAATGTTAAAGTTTTTTATTGCTTCAATGTCCTTCTTCTTTGTAGTGAAATATAAAAACGTAGTACCAACTCCCTTTCCCCGTCAAAAGAACCCCCAACCTCGGAATGAAGCTCGTAAATTCCACCGAGAGGACACTGTACAACTCCGGCGATAAGATTCGCTAAGGTCCCTTCCGAGTTCAAAACATTAAAACTAGGATTACAAAGTTAAATAATAGCTATGCAGATAAAAGAGCATACAGTTCCAAAGTCCGGAATAAAAAAGCTGCCGTATTCATAAGTTATCGCCATCCATAAAAATCCTGCGGAGCGATTAATGTTCCTTGGCGCTTCCGTGCTACAGCATTAAATATTCGCCCTCTTGAGCAGATGCATTAATCAGACCGAAGGTTCAATTATCTACCTGCACCGACGACTAAAAACAACGAATTGTTTGTTTGTTTATTCATTACTCCGGCAGAACCGGTTCGCCAAATGAAGACAGCAGGAGTATGGGCGAGAAAGTGCAGACTGGATGGGATGCAGACCGAAGTTCAAAGCCGACATGACTCGAGGATTCATTTTCATCATTGCGTTTGATAATGAATCTCCTGTGATCAATACATGAGAAAGTTAACGCTGTAGTGACAAAAACAACAAAATGATCAAGTGACAGATGTAACGGTTTGGCTGGAAAAGTATCAAATATGGTGGATTCCACTTGAACCCGCGAGGTTTTATATAATCTACACCTGTTCAAACTCTAAAAATATAAGTAGAACTGCGAAGGGACATATACAGAATCTATCTGGAGCCTTAGTGTCTTCGAAAGATGACTCATACCATAATGTTCAGAAATTAGGCATGTTAACAGCAACAATTATTCAATAATGCCTTGAAATGGGCCTGTTCAATAATAATCTGAAACTCTTGTTGCAGCCGGTATTCAGTATTTGTTAACCAAAACTGAAAGCGACGTAAGTGAAGCTTCTTGCAGCACCGTTCCTTAAACTGTCGAGCCTTTTTATATAGAAAGATGTGAGAGGAGGTGGGTCTAGAATAACTTTCATAGTGGCTGACTATGTGATACAGAAGGCTCTAAAGATACTCAAACGAGGCTGTCTTTGTACACTATGAAGTTTTGCATTGGCCATTTGCTGTGAAGCATTTGGACACCAAATTATTGCTCCGTGCATATCTGTTGTTTTGTTGTTTTTTGTTGTTTTAACAACAATCAAATATATCTAATGAATTTGTTCTCACCACACCCCAATATTTTTGGAGATCGTTCAACAAGTTATTAGAAATATAATGAATTGTGTAAAATGTTTTCCAAGTGAGCATTTGAGAAGTGTTCCATAACGGGAAGATAACTACATATCCCCTTTCACTGCATATGAAGTAACCTCATCATTCAAGTAAAGTGGAGTTGAATTTTCCTGGTGAATGGGCCTTATCCTCTGTTCCTCAAAGGATAGGATATTGAATCATGAAATATTCATGTTCAACAATCATCTTCTAGGAAACCAACCTCAGATGTAATTCAGGAATCGAATTCATGTCCAGTATGTGGAAGTAATACACTGACAGTTTCATAAAATGGTAACTTCCATGCTGAGGTATGTGATATTCAACTTCATGATGATTCGATCAAAGAAAATATGGGAAATGTCGAAAATTTCACTGAAAAAATTAGGTCATTACCTGAAATTTTGAACTCATTCCTTGTTTACAAGGTCTAGATCCCATATATTCTACGTCATTATTTTTCGACCTTTTCTAACAGTCATCATTCCATAAGGAAAATTCAGTAGAGTCAGTAGCGATCATTTCATCAATAAACATCACGTTAGATATCAGTATGAATCACGATATGTAAGAGCTGCAACTATCGATCTGAAAAATCATAAAAAACGAGTCACTTTTCCTGTATTTGCAAACGTTATTGATTTTCAAAAGTCAATTATCCCTGTTCAGATATTTTTATATTTGGTTATTTTGAATTCCACAATATTGAATGAATGAAACGATATAGAAATTATTATATTTCTGTCGAATGGAAAAATGTTTTAGACCATTTTTCAATGCTTCCCCAGCTAGACTTCTGTCTCAACCCTTGGGGTCCTTGAACATGAAATTCTGAAGTCACTGGGATCATTCTACGATGTCCTCCCAACGACGAAACGACAAGCAGTGCTACAAAAAGCCTAGTGATAAAAAGCATAGCATGTTTGTGCTCTAAAGGAATTTATACGGAAATGAACTTGATTATTAGCAAGAGTTCAGAAAACAAGAAACTGTTTCTTTCTGCTTTTTGGTCAATGAACTTTGTACAATCTGAAATATGAATCCAACTCCCAACGTTCACATATTTGTTACTTTGCTCTGCCCCATAACTGATAGAGTCAATTAGTTTGACAAGTGGAATAATGTAACCAAAAACAATCCACACATAACAACTTTTCCTGCCATTTTTGGTTCGGAAAAAGAAATATATCTGGTCGAGTAGCCATTGTGCAGAATTTCCCCTTCGGCTGTATCGCATTACACCACTCAAAGTTGTTTCTTTTAAAGTTGGGAACTCACAATTCATTCGATATTTATCATTTCCTTTCTCAGAAACATATTTTACAGCAGTTGGCAAAATACTTCCTAAGTTTAACTCGTGACCCCATTTTTTGCCCTCGAGATCGCACATCATTTTTATGTGAGAAGGAAACATTACCCAAATATGTAAGGATATTCTGAGAAAGTTCTGCTCCCTCCGGAGGGAGCATGTTTCGAGCGACGTGACTGCACACTGGATGGTGGTTGAAGCGAAAATCAATTGAATCAATAATGGGATTCGCGGAGTGTTCTGCGATCTTCAAAAGAAGACGGGAATAGAAAATTGGAGGATGTGGAATATTAAATATATTCCTTTTCAAATATATGTCACTGAACTGATGAGTATTTGCAAAACATCTTTCACATGATGGTTTTGTAAGATATCTGCAGCGAACACTGTCTAGGGGAAATAAACAGGCAGAAGGTAACAAATCAAACCACTGCCATTTTCTCTGACAGCCAGGCGGCAATCAAAGCGCTCAGCTGAGTACCGAAAATAGGGTCACTCTAGCTTGGGTACCATGACATGAGGGTCACAAGGGCGATGAGGAAGTCGATGTTCTAGCCTGTGAAGGCGCAACCAAGGCTATGATCGGCCCATAATCCTTCTACGGTGTATCGAAAGCATGTATAAAAACATCCATAAATTCATGGATGCAAGCCGAATCGATAGATTGGTGCAATAGGCTCGCACCGATGAGGCAGGCGAACGAGTTCATAAAGAAACCTTCGCCTTGATTTCAGAAAGACCTGCTCAACTACAACAGTAAGGTTGTATGGGTGGTGATAGGTCTACTAAAGGGGCATAGCCGGCTCAGGAAACATATGAGCAACATGGGTCTGACAGAAGGAACCCAATGCAGGTTCTGTCAAGAAGAGAAAAAAACCGCACTTCAGCATGTGCTGAGACACGTAAGATGCGGTTGAGGAAAACCTGAGGCTGCCAGGTATATTAAGGGGTCAGTGTCAAGGCTATGGAGTCTCATCAAAGAGATCAAGCTAGACAGTGAGCTCTAACAACCAAGAAGCATCACGATAGATCAGAAAATATCGTAGTGAATCAGGCCATGGACTAGCTCCCCGACAATCTAATCTAATCTAATAATACTTCTAATAATCTTATCTTATAATACATTCTTCGACTTTGTCGTAGAAAATTACATCCCCGGCAACCCCTCCATTCATCAATCATTTTGATTTGACTTCTGAAGAAAAATTAGCGCTGTCGGCGATATTTTCACACGAAACGAAAGTATTCGGCGTATTCCATGATACCTATATGGTCCTCGAATACGCCGAATACTTTATTTTCATGTGAAAATATCACCGACAGCACTGATATTTCAGAAGATATAATTTTTCGAATCAAAATGATAGAAGGGGTTGCAGGGGGTGTATTTTTCTACGATAAAATCGAGGAACATACAGAAGGGGTTGCAGGGGGTGTATTTTTCTGCGACAAAATCAAAGGCTATAAGTATTAAAGAACATGTTGAAAACTATTGTTTCATGTGAAAATGTTCCCAGCAGCACTATTTTTTCAGAAGATATGATTTTTTCAATCGAAAAATATGAAGGAGGGGGATATAATTTTTCACCACAATATCAAATATCATGTAGATGTTATGGAACATGCTGAATATTATCATTTCCTGAAAAAAATATCTTCACAGTGCTAATCTTTCATAATATATGATTTCTCCAATCAAAATATAATGAACGGTTGTGGAGGATGCATATCTTTGCAATCAAAATTGTTCGAATCGATATTAATTTCACGTATTGAAAATTCACAAGAAAATTCAAATTTCATCTGTGGAAAGAAGGTAGAATAATATCTAATATTTTTTTCACGGCTATTGGTGAAATTCGATTTTTTTTTACTGATTTCGTAACTGACAAATAATATTCTTGAATACAAATTTTTATGGCTAGCTGTTAGCGGTAAATTCCCCCAATTCGTGGCTGAAACCCATGGTTGCCTTCACACTGGTAAAGAAAAATATGTTTTTGGTCCAAAGAGTCACTTTAACTGACACTTGGAGTTTTGCAAAACTGTCACATTTATGATTATTAAACAAATTACCCATAAAATTGTTGTAGAAAATTATCTGAACTGATTTTAGTTTAGTATGCAAGTTGAATAATAAGTTAGGGGTGTAGGATGAGTATGCCTTGTAATATAGAGGTATCTGAGAAATATAGTTTTTTTTCTTCAGTATCGACATCAACTGCTATGAGCAACCTAAGGAGCATCATATCTATTCGAAGTCTTATCAACCATATAATTCAGCACATTTCTTTTCAACCTATGCTACTAAAATTTTCAGACTCAAGTGTTCCTGAAAATTCAGGCGCCTATACAGGATAACTCCCAAATATCACGCGTTTTTCTGCTCAACGCTCACGCCTTTGATTCGCAATTTCTTCGATAACATGGGAAAGTCGTACGTGTACAGTGTATACAGATGCAAACGGGTAACGTGCAGATGTAGTTTGGTCCACTCTCACGCAAAGTTTGGTTGTATAGTCGAAGTAAACGATATTGTGCACACTTAAATTTGGCAGCACTCTCAAAAGCCAAAAAAAACCAATACATGGAAATGAACCGGCTGCGAATTAGTCACGTTGACTGTAGAATTGACGGTTCGTATTAGATAATTTTTACTAACCGAGTTTTTAATTGGCTGAAGAGTCATAAAATTAAATTTAACGTCATCAATGTTCAGTTCAGGAACTGATCGCGATTTGAGTGTTGAAATTCTATATTGATGCAGTTATAATTACTTGGATTTTTTGTTATCTGTTCAAAATGTGGCGTCTTTGCACAAATACTAATAGTAATAACGAGTGTGATAACAACGGAGACTTTTTCCAGTCCACTGACTTCAATAGCGATGGTGAAGAATGCGAAAAAGAGATATTCGGATACAATTCGGATGCATTTGAATATTGTAACACAGAGATTGTGTTTCAATGTATATAATAATCTACATCTCGACATAGTAATTCTTAAAGCTATTGGGAACTCAAATGCCAAAAAAAACAATACAAAGAAATAATGCCGCTGCGAATTAGTCCACGTGGTCTGAAGAATTGACGGTTCGTATTGGATAATTAGTACTAACCGAATTTTATGATTGGCTGAAGAGTCATAAAATTTAATTTCAAGTTATGTTGTAGATGTTCATCTAATAAAATCATTAAAAAAATAATATACGACTGTTACAAAGGAATGAGATTCCTACAATTGAAATCATAAGGAAGAAATTGAATACTACCGGCCATAACGTGAGCTGCTCTGACAAAACTCTTCAGAATTGGATAAAGAAACTAGGATTTATATTTAAAATAATAAAAACAAACGTCAAGCATTTATGAAAAGCAGAAGAATAGTGGAATTGCGTAACAAATACTTAGAATAAATCACTAAATACAGACATGAACAACGGCGAATTTTCTATTTGGATGAAACTTGGTATGACACGACAGTTACGAAAGGGTGGACTGATGGTTCCAGAATGTGTACGCCTAACATGCCTGCAAACAAAGGATCGCGACTAATCATTGTGCATTGCGGAGGAAGTAAAGGATGGGTTCC
>WOGP01002816.1:0-16091 GCA_015342065.1 Leptinotarsa undecemlineata | reverse complement strand
ATTCATTGAAATTATTATAAACTGAAAGTTTTTTGGATAATCCATGAGTGAATCTTGATGGAACCAACATAAATTTTGAAAATAATTGACCTAAACATATTTCATATAATATTGTAATATAATATTCTCAGAGGCTAATTATTATTAATTGATTCTTTCAAAAATTGATTTTTAAAAGGAAACCTTCTGTGGGATACGTTTTCTCAAACTGATATTTATGAAAATGTTGTCTATTTTGAAAATTTTACAAATTCAATATTTTCATGGAGATTATTCAGGATTTCACTTGGTTATGATGACGTTAAATGATAGTAGAATGCTAAAGAAATACATAAGTTTGACACTGAGATAGCCTATAGCAATCAATAACATCGATACATTCAACGTCAATTTTATTCAAAAGAAATTCAAATATACTTTGATCCGTTTAATTCTTTCGATAAAAAATTCTTTAGATAAGAACGAATTGAAATGAATTTTGGCTCAAATTGACGTGGAATGTCTAGAATTTCGGATTAATTTGATGTTTGTTTTACAAGTAGAATATAAACTTCACTTCAGTTCGTCTCATGAGAGTGTGATTTATGATGATTGTATTTTTTAATCTATTTCAATAAATTATGTATCCATATTGGAAAACAAGTAAGTTGAATAATTATTAAAATAGATAGTGAGAATAGAAAGAGAGAAAATGGACAATGAATTTGAGTCAGACGCCAACACGAATGCCAGACTCAGATCTTCATCTGATTGTTCGGTTGATCGGTCATCTGCCTTCCTTTCTATTTGAATATTTCTGTTTTGTCATCAAGTTTTGTCACAATGAAATTGAGTCGTTGATTTCTCCCATTCACGAATTCAGATATTTGGTTTGAATAAATTAAAATTGTTGCGGTTACTGAAAGTGAAACTTTTTATTTCATCATGAACTTTTGGGAAAAATGAAACCAATACGGAAAATCAAAGCTACATGGCAATCTACATTGAATTCCCGAATTGACGACCTCTTTGTTGAATGCACATAAGTTGTCGGTTCAGACAATTTTTGTGGCAATTTTCTAGCATAATAGGTGTAATACTAATACATGCATCTTTTATTTTTTGTTTGAGATGGTCGAGAACTGTACTTGGTGTTGAAAAAATTTTATCCTTTATGCATCACCAGACAAAAAAATCTAAAGGAGTAAGATCTGAGGATCGAGCTGGCCAGTTAATTGGTACATTGTTTCCAACCCATTTTCTGGGGAATATTATATCTGAACGTTCCCCTACTATTGCTGCATTATTGGGAGGAGTGCCGTCCTGTTGAAAATATTATATTTCATGGCGGATATTCAGTGGCGATTCATCTAAGTTGCCATCGAATTTTTCAATAGAAAATGAAGATAAATTTCACTATTCAAATGATCATCGTAAAAGAAAGGGCCAAGGATGTTTGTTCTCACAATTCCCTTCCAAACATTTACTCCGAACCTTTCTTGGAAACTGGTTTCTCTATGTAATCGTTCATTTGTATTATTCCACCTACAATGGATATTTCTGTTAAACCAACCATTGTTGCTGAATTTTGATTCGTCTGTCCATATTATTTTTTCACAAATATTTCCAACTTCCTTATTTCTACGTCGCAAATCGTACTCTCCTTCCGTAATCTCTTTCATTGAGATGATGAACTTTGCGTATCCTGTAACATTTATATTTGTTTTTTCAAAATAGTTCTTGTGGATTTCACAGAAATCCCCATTTCGTGGTCAATTTCTCGTGAAGAACAATCTTGATTAGTATAATTTTTGTAATTGGTCAATCCTAATAAAATAAAAACGTTTTCACTGTGTAAATTTTTATGTGGGATGATCTTAAGTATGTGTATGTCACTGTAAACATCGTCGTAGTGAGCTCTGCCTTTCTTTGAAATTTAAAGTGGTGTTTTTATGTGGTAATATTGGCCCATAACATTTATTTGATTCCCCACACTTCTAGTAACTGAACATTTTCTTGTTTTTTTTTCGTCAAATGCACCATAGAGGGACTATGGTGCATTTTTTTCTAATCGTCAAAACATTTGGATGTTCGGAATACGACGATTCGGGTATAGCTCAACATATATATTACTAGCTAAAAGAGGTGTTTCTATTAGATTTGGCATAACTATATAGCATATCAGTCCTTTCATCATTTGAATACATCTTTGATATGTTCATGAACGTCTGACATCTCAACAGATATCAACAACGTATTCATTTTTCTTGCCATAGAAACCAAGCAAAGCCTATGCATTTAAGATGGTAAATGAATTGAGATGCTATTTGATCATACCAAATTATACAACAATCGAATTTTGTCCAAAAACTGATATTTTCGTTTCTTCCAGGATTGAGAGTTATAAATATATCACGAATTATAATTTATTAGGGAAAAATAAGCCTTGAAAGAAGGATTACGGCAATACAAACATTTCCAAAACGAAAAAGTACACATTTTCATTGTGTTAGGGAATTTATTGGGTTGGAAGGATTCGAATTAATTTACAAAAGAAGTAACGACAGGACCGTGATTTGAAATTGTTGTGACTGATGATGATAGTTATTTCAAATAAAACGCTATGAAAATATCAAATGTGATATACCCTATGATTGTAAATTTATTGCATTATCAATATCTGTAATGGAAAATACAGTTCCGTATTTAAAAAAAAAGTTAGAAGAAACGAAAAACAGCATTTTTGGTTTTTCCCGTATAACTCGAGAAGGGCCAGAGTAAGTGTACATTTTCTTCGACCATTTACCAGTACCCTTTTTCCCATTTGATCGTCTTCGTATCTGTTACGGTTTAGAATATAGCAATGATAAAAGAAACGGCCTGTATAAAAGGGCTACGCTCAATTCATATTTATTGTAAGTTTGGTTAGCATTGGAAAAATTTTCAATCATCAGTTACAGGAGCACATAGAAGGCTCTTCACTTATATTCCGCGTGTCATTTTTAAACAGACGACATGAAGACTCATCATTTACTCACGACAATAATGAGGTCTGTTCACAAGTTCATATTTCACATTATGTACTGTTTTTGGGACAATATCAGATTATCTAGCGGGTCATTCTAATAAGGGACATTACACACGCCCTCACGGCGGCCAGTGATGATTCCCTATTATTTTTTTGGGGGTCCTTTCAAAGAGCTTCGTTGGGTGAATATCGCGAAAATAATTAACTACCATCAATTGAAATATTTTTCCTTGTGTACTATCACATGGCTTTATAACTATATTCCTGAAACAAGAGTCAAGATAGTCCTAGTTACCAAAGACATATTGAACCATTTGAATATCTGAATGAATGAATCGTAGCAGATCCTACATTCTTATGCTCATTTTTATGGTTTCATTGTATTTTGTTTTTCTCCACTTGATTGTTCATATTCTGTTTCATTGTATTTTGTTTCTCTCCACTTGATTTTTCATATTCATATAGGAAACATAGAAAGTTAGTGTAACCACTTTGTTGTCCTTGTAACACTAAAATAACTTTCAAGTTTCCACAAATGGTCCACTGATGATCATAGTAGCTTAGCTTATTAAGAACAAATTCAAGATTTTTGTAGCATTCTTTCTTGGACTAAGTGTCCAACTGCCACAGAAGCATATTGGTTCCCATTGTGAAGAATTACAGCTTTCAAATTTCTTTTTGATGAATCGATGAAAAGTCTCCATGTTCCATGTTGAACATTTCCTTGACGCCGGGTATATTGTTGCAGAAAACTAGGTCACCCTCTTGTGTAAAAAAGGGACAAATTCCTTTTCTCTAAATCGGTACCATGAAAATGAAACACCGTGTGATTAAACATATGTCTTTCTTTAAGTCTAGACTCTAAAACTTTTGTTTTAGAGTCTAGACTTAAAGACTCTTGTCAGTAGAATATCTTATGAATCTGCGTTAAAAAGAATTCTGAAGCAGCAGAAACAGAACCTGAATCAGCAGAAAAACAAACTCTTCCTAAAAAGGCCTGGAATCGCTTACGCTGATTGATCCAAACCAGAGGTGGAAAAAACATGCATGTTTGAACCAGGTATAGGTGGACTTTGAACATCCAACAACCTCATTATTGACCAATTACCTGGAATTCAATTCTAGACCTGCAAGGCTACAGGTTACCTGATCTGATCAAGGGAGTGTCTCCTGGCTGGTGAATGCAATTAGTGTCCTGCAGTAATGGGAGGTCATCTTCCTAAAATGCAGCACAGAATATCTGCTTCCCAAGCCAAAATTTTTTGTTGCTTACCTACCTGATGAAAGTAATCGGAGACTGATCGCCAATCAAGTCCTCACTGGATTGACAGCAATCTACCAGATACCCATTCTTGCCAGCTGTCCTGAAATATCACTCACGAAGTAATCGGCAACGTATTAGGACGAGTTTCAATAGGTGCGAGTCACAATAAATCCTCGCGGGTCAGAGTGTAAGGCTGAAGAGACCCACACATTCAGGACCTATCTACTGTAGGTACAATCAGGTCTCGAAAGAGTTGACGTATTGTTGATGTCATTATTTCTAGATACGACAGGAGGTGTGAATGTGAGAAATTGTCCTTCAATTTTCTACTTTTGTTCATGTGAATGATGCATTTGAAAATTTTGTTGATTAATTTAAAAGTTATCATTATTTTGATGATCGTAGGAACAATTAATGTGAATGAAAATTAGAAGTAAATATATAGAAAGAATCATTGAAGTTGACTTTGATTGTTCAATCCACGCTTTTTATAGGCAAAGTGATCAATTAATCAATCAATTCATAATAATCTGTGCTTTCAACATTTTATTTATCAGAATTGCATAAAACATATTCATTTATTATATTCAGGACCTAGAAAAATGTTACCATATTCAGAATCTCGATCTCATCCATGTGCGAGGATTTGTAAGAAAGAAGCATCTCCAATGACATGTAAATACACGTTCGAAGTTGAGTATTACTACACTATGGGCAGGGCATGTTATGATTGCCCATTTAACGTTACTGATTGTTATCGTCCCGGCTGCATACCAGCAGAAGGAAGTAAAAGAGGAGTAGTCAGTGTCAATAGGCAAATTCCTGGACCAGCTATAGAGGTAAGTTCTGTAGACATCAGTGATTTCATTCTTTATATAATTTTTCTGATTTTTAACTATCTGAAGTCTACAAACTCTTTCCAATCTCTTATATTTTCATTATTTTCAACCAGATATAGAAATTTCCTATTATTCTAATAACAGTATATAACTTCCCAGATTCTCCAACATTCAATGAAATTTTTTTTTCAGTAATTATATGGGTAATTTTTCCAATATAACAATTTCTCCAAGATTACATAGTCATTATTTAATGACATCCATTACATATTTTTTGATTTTTCATAATTCTATAGTTGAATCAACCCTGAAGTAAAACGACTGTATACCACCAGAAATTTGTAATGTAGCAGAAAAATTAATGTATTTCAGAAGTTCATCACCTAATAAAGAAATGAGAGTAATTAGAATTTTATATAGATTCTAATTTTATAAGTTACTTTTCGAATTAGTTAAATGACATAAATAGTAAATTCTTTTAGTTGCTTCTTCAGGTTGCCTCTTGTTATGAAATTCAAATATTCCTATTATAAGTCATAGAAAAAGTATAGTATTCTGCTCAAGGCCATAATTCGCTGGAATAAGTTACGACGCTCGCTTTTGACTCGCATTGAATAGAACTGAATACAAACGGCCCATACTTGATGAAAATTCATATTGAAAACTAATTAATACCATTAATACAGTTTACTGTATGGTTTTCACTATAAAAGGTTTTACAAAAACCACGACACGTGTTTCGCTATACAATAGCTTTGTCCCTTTATAGTAAAAATCATACAATACATTGTATTAATCGGTTTGAGATACTATTAGACACTTATCCCTCTATCTTATCCTTTCTCTATTCATTTTTATCATTTCTTTGTATATACTCCATAACGTCATTAAGACTTTCTTCTATTTATAAAAGAAATGAGAAATCGTAATCTTATAATAATATATTACGATAAGTGAAATATTCATGCGAACTAATTTATTCTAGGTATGTCTGGGAGATCGTATTGTAGTAGACGTGGTAAACAAAATGACAAGCGAGTCAACAACAATGCATTGGCATGGAATGCACCAGAAAGAAACTCCATATGCGGATGGGGTGCCGTATGTAGCTCAGTGCCCAACCCTGCCTTATGAGACTTTCAGATATAGCTTCGATGCACTTCAAGTCGGCACTCATTGGTACCATTCCCACATTGGTAAAGTTGTAATTTTTCAGTTATTTAGAAATAATTTTGCAGTTCCGTCATCTAACGACTTCCGTGATAAATAACAGACAGCAATATGAGGAACGCTATAATAGCAGAAACAATCGAACACATTTGTTTGAAGGTGGTTGACAATGGTTCGTGGTGCATTTCATTAGTTCGGACTTTCATTGTCTAATATGATATAAATTGATTGGAGGTCCCTGAAAAAAATCTATAAAAAATTAAAAAAATTGCTGAAGAATAAAAATCATATTGAGCAAAAAAAAAAGAAATTACAATGAAATAAAATACAAACAACAATCAAAAACGCGAGCTGAAAATTAGTTATTGAAAAAAAATTAAAATTGAAACTTAACTATTTGTAGACCATTCGAGTGCTTTCACCTATCCCCTCTTCCTTTTTTCCGCTTCATCAGTTTTAGCGGAAGCTGACCGTTTTCCGGGAGTGGGTCGTGTTCCGCTTGATTACAGGTTTCCATATGTATTGTATCTCTACGCTATCTTGGCTGAATGCGTTGTTGGACAACATATACATGGTTTCTTTGAATTTTCTCCTTAACCAGTATTCCTCCTTGTGGATGATTTCAGCTTGAGACCACTTGATGTTATGTTGATGAGTTCAAACATTCTCTGCTATTCCAGATTTGCTGGTTTCTCGTCGCTGTGTGTGTTTCGTGTGCTTGACGATGCTAACTTTCAATCGCCTCTCAGTTTCACCGATGTATGATTCTCCGTACTCGCAGGGTATCCGGTAAATGCAATTCTTGGAATTGCAGTACGCGTTTGGTGGCCTGGTTTTCGTGAGGCTGCTATGGATAGTGTTTCCAGATCTGAAGCAGGTTTCAATGTTATACTTGAACCCAATTATTCTTATCCTGGTTGCAGCTGCTTCTCTTCCTTGTGAGGCTCTTCTAGCCAAAGTCTGTTTCACCACAACTTTGAATTATTCATTCCGTTGAAAGTCATTTTTAATGATGCCTAGTTCCTTTTCGGAACCTTCCTTTGTATTACAACCAACTCTCGCCAAACGGTCAGCTTCCGCTAAAACCAATGAAGCGGAGAGAGGGTAGAGGTCCAGTCATCACCCGAAGACGATTGTGGATACCGATAATCGAAACGTCGTGAAGTAAGTTGGCTTCGAATTTTTCGATTTTTATTTTCATTTTTTGTTAATAATTTTGAATTTTCTTTGCTTCACATAATTGTTATTTTTCAGCTAATCTTTTCAATTTTTCATAGATTCTTTCAGGGATTTCCAATCAATTTATATCATATTAGACAATGGAAGTCTGAACTAATGAAATTCACAATCGAACCCATGTAAAAGGTACTTTTAAAATATAATATCAGTAATAGTTCCTTATTTTGCTAACACATGAACTAGATGAAAATAAAGAAATCGCAGAAGATCAGATGGAACCATGCATTGGAATGCAGGATGCCTCTGTTATTAACCTCAAGCGGGAAGATAAGTAGGTTCAGGCAAACAAGATCAGTGAAATGGAAGGTAGAATGTATTGAGATGAATAAATCCAAAACAAATTTTGTACAAGTTAAGCTAATATAATTTCGCTACAGCAAAACTTACATAAAACCTCTCAGGTTCCACCACGAGGTTTTATCAACAACAACAATGAAATCGCAACTTCATATAAGACACAATACTTTGACAAATGTTAAATGAAATTGAATGCCAGTGGGTCAGTTTATTGACTGAATCATAATACTCATGAAATGATTCTTCTGTGAACAGCTAAAGACAATAACTTAATCGAATACAAAGTGATTCTGTTACAGTATCAACTCACTAGATAAAATGAAGCTGAAGGATAGTCAAAAAATGAACCTCAAGAAGTAAGGCATCTGGACGTTTGGAGCCAAATCATCACTTGAAAGAAGAACATAGGACTGCAATAACTCCAGTAATTGAGGAAGTTGTTTCTAATTCAGTCGTAGTAAATTCCTGCGATGAGTTTCCAATAATTTGAATACCACCCTTATTCTAATATTGAGGATTCTACATGGTTATTTATTATACCTCCATAACATCCAACGGGTTCAGGCTCTACTTTCTTCACGAGTGAATTTCCGCCAATAGCTAGCTAGATCCCCAGACTCAAACAGTCTTGATTACTTTCTATGGGGATATTTTAAGACATTGATCAACTAATTCTCACTGAGAAAGAATTGCGAAACTGTGTAACAGTTTCCTGTGAAGCGATAAAGAATACTCCAGAAATTTTCCAAAGAGAACGCGAATTAATGAAAATAGCGAAAGCTTGCATACTTGCAGGAGGCGAACATTTTGAATAGGCAATTTGATTTTAGTATTTTAAAAAAAAAATTAATTTTTTAAAAATGCGTGCCCACTCATTACAAAAATCAAATAATTCAGAAATAGTGTAAAATATGTAAATAAAAACTTACAAAAATCTTGCCTAGATTCTTTCGGAATAAGAGAAAAAATTTAATAAGAACAAGCATATGAGTGCATTTTCTTTTCTACCTCAAAAACTATTTGCCGGACGGAAAAAAGACAGAAGACTATTTTTTTGAGACACAGGCCATGCAATTACACAAATTATATTTATTTGGTGTAAGGACAGTGGCGTATCATGATTTTGATTGTTAACAAGGACGCCAATGATAAATATTAACAAAACATTACTATGGGAAAAATGTATTTTCATTCATACTAAAAATAGGTAAAAAAGATTATATACTAGGTACTAATTGAATTGTTTTTCATACTTTCCAGAAGTAAGCATGAAAATTGGGTTTCTAAATATTTAAAACAGTAAATTATTTATTGGATTGCTATCAAAACCATCATTATAATCTGTTACCTGTTTTTATTGGTAAATTAAGGATTATATTCGTTCTTTTCAGTTTAAAGATATACTTGCCTATTCAACAATAATCATAATTGAAAATCTGCCGGAAATCAAAATCAGAATAAAATTTTGGTCAGTTGATGTATTTTAAAAAAAATTGTGATACAGAAAAAAATCACAAACGTCATTTTGAAAAACATGAGAAATTTTGCGAACTATTCAATTTCTTTCATAAAATGTTGATAAAATTGCGATTGCAATAGGAAACACAAAGAAATGCTAATAGCAAAATCTTTCTTATCATTATCTATTACACACAAATATAAATAATGCAGTTTGACGATTTTTTTAAGGAATGCAAAGAGCTGACGGTGACTTTGGGCCAATGATTATTCGTATTCCTGACGAGGATAATGTACTAGCTGAATTTTATGATTATGATTTATCTTCCCATATAATGTCCATCTGCGATTGGGACAACAGTTTGTCTTTGGAAAGATACTTAGGTCATGTAAACAGTGATGGCGGTAACAAACCCAAGTCAATAGTCATAAATGGTTTAGGAAGAAATAAGGCATTTGAAAAGCATGGCAAAATTGTACAAATGCCCACCGCCAGATTTTTCGTAGATCAGGTGAGAAATCTTTGTGATAATAAGCTAATACAATATGTAAAAATACAGAAAGCTACTCATTAAATAGTCCAATATTTTCGAGATTACACAAGATCAAAATAAATTGCACAATTTTTCGAAATTCTGCTGAGTAAAAGCTATAAGTGTATAATGACTTAATTTAATTTTTATTTTGAGTCATGTTTGAGATGTATGGAGAGAAAATGAATATTGAATGTTTGAAGATGATTGACAATGTTTCATGATGAATTTCATTAGTTCGAACTTCCATTGTCTGATACTATATAAAATGATTTAAAATCCCTGAAAGAGCTAATAAAAAAAAATAATTATAAATGAATAGTTGAAAATAATAATAATCCCATAATATTATGCAAATAAAAAATGAAATGAGAAAATAATGAAATAAAATACAAGTAAAAATAGAACAATTGAACAAAAAATCAAAAATGAAGAATAAAAAGTTAGGAGATTGCAAGCCGAGTTACTTCACGACGTTTCGGTTGTTAGTATTCACAATCGTCTTCGGATGATGACTGAACTAATTCCTTCGAGAGATGACAATTTATGTGTCATTCAAGTACTTTCACTTATATCTGCTTTCCTTTTTCCGTTTCACCGGTTTAGTGTGAGATGACAGTTCCGCGGGAGTTGGCCATTTTTCGCTTGATTATGGGTTTCCATATATTGCGAATCTCTACGCTAGCTTGGCTGAATACATTGTTGGACAACATACATGCGGCTTTTTTGAATTTCCTCCTAAACCAATGTTCCTCCCTGTGTTTGATCTCGGCTTGGAACTACTCGATGTTATGTTGATGGGTGCAAACATGCTCTGCTGTTCCTGATTTGCTGGTTTCTTCTCGCTGTGTGTGTTTCTTGTGATCGGCAATGCAAACATTCAATGACCTCTTAGTTTTGCCGATATAGGATTTTCCGCACTCACAGGGTATCCGGTATGTGCATTTCATGGAATCGCAGTACGCGTTTGGTGACCTGGTTTTGTGAGGCTGCTACGGATAATGTTTCCGGATCTGAAGCAGGTTGTGATGTTGTACTTGGATCCAATACTTCTTATTATTTCCGATAATCCTCTGATGTACGAAAGTGCAAGCACTTCCTTGCTTTCCTTCCTTGTGAGGCTCCTGCTGTCTATTAGCCAATGCCTGTTCCACCATCGCTTTCGAGTAGACATTCCGTTGAAGATCATTTTTGATGATGTCTAGTTCCTTCTCGAGACCTTCCTTCGTATTTCACAGCTTGAAAGCATGGTCTAACAGAATCTTGATGATTCCTCTTTTAGTCGATTGATGGTAGTTCAATTCGTGGATCAGACACGAGGTTTCTTCTTTCAATCACCAGAATGGTCATCCCGTTGGTAGTCCCTCATTTTGTTTAAAGAAATCGTTCTTCTGTTGGAAATAACAGTTTCGTACACAACATCCAAGTAATTCCATAATTACTTCTATAGGTAAATTAGTTCTATCTTCCAGGTCCCCATCTTCGGATAGGTTACTCTGTATGATTTGGAGTACTTCCTCGATCGGAACGTTGGTGCAAAGGCTTTCTACATCAAAACTGATTAGTTGATATTCCTGATATTCCTAGTAGTTCGACAAAATGTCTTGAATTATTTACAAAAGATGTTTTCCTTGTAACGGTTGTATTATGGGGAGTAAAAATCTAGACAAGTTTTGAGTAGCCGAATCTCTGGAGCTGATGATCATCACACATCCGCATTGCGGCAAATACAAATTTACGGAGTATCTATCTATCATACTTTGAGTCAAGGCATGCTGCTGACCACCAAATATATTTAGAATAAGAATGCTATTGACCACTAGAAAGTCACTAGTAGGGCGAACGAGAAGCATCGCGAAAAATCTTGAGTTCCATGAGAAACCTTCTCGTTTATTATAACAGCCTTCATTTGTTGTGGACAATCCGTCGACCGCTGATCAGGTGGAATATTTTTGGAAGGACAATTATGAACACCTGCATTCAATCAATTTAGACACTTCAGCCCTACCACAATTCGAAGCTTTAAGCAAATAACTTCGACAGTCTGAGCTCGGTTGACGTTTGAAAAGCCCTTGTGGGTTCTAAGAACTTTGCTCCTCCAGACACAGATGAGCTGAACACTCATTGGTGGAAAACACTTCCAAGGACCCACTGCCATTCCGGATTGGTTTTTCCAGGGAGGCGCCGTTCTTATCCCTAAAAACATGTTCGAATTCGTGTTATATATACACACGCCCGAGTATTCGAATGATATGAGCAGTATGAGCTAAGAGGGTCGACGAGAAGAGCAGCTGGATATAAAGATAACCTGCTCATGGATGTATGTGTTATTCAGAACTAGATACAATTTATACAGTATTTAGTGAATGGCCTGGATCGATTACCGCAAGGCTTTTGATACATCACATGAGATCATCTTGCATTTGCTCGGATGCCTTGCAGTATCCGATAAAATAGTGAGATACTTTGCTAGCCTGGATTGCTGGATGATTTTTTGAGTTTGATATGATAAGCTAGCGTGTAGCGAAACTATTCTAAAATCTATTTTATAATTATTGATATTAATTCTCATGACGTAATTGAAAATATATACATAATTCATTGCCCAATTCAAAACAATTAAGAGTTTGACTAAAATGAATGATCATCTAGTTATTCAATTACTATGCTCAATGTGTTTTTAAATTTGTTTAGGTCTTGTCCGGGACGAGGTAGATGAATAATGAAAAGAATGATCAGCATCACAATTTTTCACTCTCTATCTAGATCAAATAAACTGTAATGACTTATGATGTGAAATAACAACAAAGAGATATCACAAAAGTGAGATTTTTGGAAGTGGTTGTAATTTGAAACAAGTTATTAGTTAACCTGACGGATTTGTTTTTTTTTCAGGGATATAGGTACCGATTCAGAGTTTTGAATTCGGGTGTTATGAACTGTCCTCTTGAATTATCTATTGACAATCACACTTTTACGCTGATCAGTACGGATGGAAATGATGTTATGCCAGTAGAAGGTATGATATTTTGAAATTCTCACTTTTACACAATATATCTATGATATTCAGTAATGTTAATTTTTTCTTATGTAACATTACTATTCATGATTGTACTCCTCCATGCTTACATAAAACACTAAAAACTCTTGTCGAATACATTTGCAGCAGGTCAGAAATACAATATAGAATTTGCCATAAACGAGTGAATCAATAGATTCACAACTACAATCGTAATAAAAAAAAATCATGAAATGACCCAAGAATACATCATATGGGTTGGAGATACAGTATAGTTATCGGTACTGCAAAATAGGTTGTTGTCAATGTTTTTCTTACAAAATTTGAAACTATCCATCTCTGTGTGAAGACAGCAGTTTACTGTACGATCCAGTATTTGATCCATTCTTTGCAAATTTTAGTAATTCAAACCTGGATGATCTTAGGAGATCAGTACCTCGTATTATGATCATAAGATTCGGGTAAAAGTTCTTGCTTATTCTGATTTATTTCAAGTAGGTAGGTGGAACGCGCATAGATGTTCCTATCATTATATCCAGTTTTTAAAAAATGAGTGACAGGAATCATTAAAACTAGCGCCCAAATTTATTCTGATGCCATGCTTTTGGAGAATGAGAATTTGTACATAATTAAGGCAGTGTTCTCAGCTCCGAAGATGAGAAGGGAATGGAGAAATGCATAATATGCCAATGAAGTGGTATGGAAGTTGACAGAATTTTTCATTTGTCTGAGTAGATATATTTCGGAAGCTATGTTCCTAATTCGTTAATGTCAGCTGCCCAATTCAAGGCGCCATCCAGGGTAATTCAATCAAATTTGACAGACCCACTTCTGGTAATACTGTCGTAAGTAAAAAACTGCTTGGCTATTTTCTTTATTCAAATTGAACCGATATTTTGCATGAGTCACCGCTATTTGCAGCAACACTTCTGGTAGTTTTTGTGGGATCGTAATAGTAATGTACTCGTATCCTCAGCATGTATAACACATTTATTAGGAAGAATATGGAAGATAAAGTCATTCATATAAATAATAAACAAAAACAGTCCTAGAATAGAGCCTTGCGGAATTACACAGAATCAAATATATGATATTTTGTCGTCACTTATAGCAATAAAAGGTTTTCTCAATATGAGAATGATAATCATTCAGTTCATTCCACTGCTTTAAGAGTGAAGTACGATTTCCTGGAGGTTAGGGAAAATATATATTCTCATACTGACATAGCCCGCTCAATTTCACCCACAGCGGTATCATAAATATAAAAATCAAAATACAGCTTACCATCGCTTTGAGGTTCAACTTTGCATATCTGAAACAACACTTACTCAGAACTCTTTCTTTCGGAAAAGTGCCCTTGTGAAATGAATGAAATATTAAATGATCAGTGGAATCTAAAACGATTCAAAGATTGTCTTGTAGTGCACGCAACTGAAGTTGCAATCGCGCTACTGACTCAAGAACTGATGAGAAAAAAAATATATCGAAGTGGAATATCCCTGGCTATTACCACAATGGAAAATTAATTACATTCGACAGACATTTATGCAGATGTTTCCCGGTACTCCAGCAGCAGGCCACTATGAAATAAATTGAGTAGAACACCTACAGACAGGTTTTGAGGTATTGCATCTCATAAGTGAAGGAAAAATCAGATCCAAACAGCACTGTTTTTAGGACACGACTGACTTTAACACCCACACCATGGCTCCCGAAGTTGAGTGCCTTGAAAATCTTCCCCTCACGGTTACTGTGTAGTTAGAATCTTCTTTGTCCACCCAATTTGCTTTTGAGTGGGCCTCAACATGTTGCTTGGCGCTTCAGCGAAACCGATATCTAACGACTCAGCCTCTGAAACTTATACTCCTTTTTATCTGATGCTTGTTATATCTGACCCTACCGTATGTAGCGTATGCATGGTGGTTCCGTTCAACTAGTTGAATACGAGTGTGTGATTGTTGCGGTCTAATGTATGTGTGTGTGTTAGCACCGGATTGTATCCGTGAAGTTTGTATACTTACCGGAGCCGCCGGAAGGCGACTCCTAGAGGTGGTCTCTGATTTTGCTTCGTCGGCTTCATGTTCTTGTCTTTCTCGCGGCTGTGTCCGAATTAGATTGAAGATGTTTTTGGCGTGGTTTCTCAGGAAGATATCCACGTAATGGATGCTAAGATCCAGTTACCAGTGGATGTAGCGGTTGGTTGTGTATCTAGGAGCGTTGACGGCCGTCCGCTAGTAGACAACCATAAACCTTTGATGTGGGGTCTGTATGTTTCTGTGCACTGCCTCCAGATAGTGGAAGCATATGATGATATGGAGTAGAATTATCTTAATTATGAGTAGTTTTAGTTGGAAAATCATGTTACTTCTGCGTCCTATGATGGAGTAGAGGCTGTATCGAGTGGCTTTCGCCAGCCCCAGCTTCTGTGTGATAAAGGATCTGAATGTTAGTTTCCGGTCGAGGGTGACTCCCAGGAACCTCGCTTCATTTATCCATACTGTTGTTCATTGAAGACGATGTTTCCTTCCGGGTATACCCTCCTTCAAGTGAGACTGACTTCATCACACTGCTCCAAGCGGGAAAGAAACATTCAGTGTTCCAATACAGTCTGAAGACTGTATCGGTGAGTGGCATATATGCATAAGAAAATAAATATTTCGAAATCGAGTCTCGAAATATTCATGACTCCCAACGTAGTTGTTTACCGTTAGGCATTTACCAGAACCTTTGTATAGATATGTTGAGTGAGATTAATGCGTAGCCCATTTCGAAATATTCATTTTCATTTATGTATGTACCTTACTTCGTTAATAGAGAGGACTGGATCATCCGGGAGAAGGAAATCTTAAGAGCAGATAGTTGTTGGTTCACAGATGGATCAAAAACACCTTCCGGTTCTGGTCCAGATATTTTCAGTCGCAGACCCAGGACAGAGATACCAACCTGACTAGGAACCTATACGACTGTATTTCAAGCGGAAATTTACGCTATTGAATTGTGCGGAGAGATTGAAAGAATCCAACGTCATACACAAGTAAATAAAAATATTCTTGGACAGTCAAGCGGCGTTGGAAGATCTTGGCTCCTTCAGAGTAACGTCTAAATTGGTAGCAAATTGCGAAAAACGCCTCTGTTCGATAGGAATACTTAACAGATAGTCTCTGGTCTGGATTCCTAGCCATACAGGCCTGGAAGGCAACGAGGCTGCTGACTCTCTGGCAGAGGAGGATGCTATAAGCAGCTTCATCGAATCAGAACTTATCAT
>WOGP01002815.1:0-16091 GCA_015342065.1 Leptinotarsa undecemlineata | reverse complement strand
AAACACATACAGTTTATCGATACGTCAACAAAGTATATCTGAAATAGTCTAAAATTAAAAACATTACAGGTTATTAGCTTAAAATTGAGTAATTGAAGGTTTATAATACTAGTGACTAGAACTTAAAAAAATATTTTTGACAATAAATCGGACTAAAAAGTAAAAAATAAATATTGTTAAAAAAAAACAAAAAACACGTTTTTAAGGAACATCGAACTAAAAAGTTAAAAATATTTTTTCTAAATAAGTTTAAAACAATAACACTAGTATTTTTCGTTCGTTATTCTTTTAGGCTTATTAAAAAAATATTTTTTACTTTTCAGTTTGATGTTCTTTAAAAGCATGTTTTTGTTTTTTTTAACAATATTTAATTGAAAGGTACGTAACATTTGAAACACAGAGTCACTATAAAACCAGAAATCGTGGTAAATTTATCATCCCCAAACACTCCAAAGCTTGTTTCATTCGATCTTTCATATATATTCAGTTATTTTCTGTAATGCACTTCCCAGTTCAGTTCAGATATTACACGTTATAAAACTTCAAGAAGAAATTGAAACTGCACATGAAATTAGCTGGATAGTTCAATTAGATACCGTTAATGTTCTCTTTTGAGATATTTTATTGAAGTTTTTATCTCTTGTTTTTCTGTCTACTATTTTATTTTTTATTTTTCAATGTTTTGTTTAACTTTCAAATATTCTTTTGAAAGTTACCTATTTGAAAGTCTGTGTATTTTTGTGTCCTTTAAACTAGGATAAGTTGGAAAATAGTTCAAGTTGAACTTCGCCTTTCATCGTTATTTTTGTTTTTGTATGTTATTATTCTTATGGATGAATTTAGCCGATTATTATTATTATTGAATGTACCAAAAATTGATTCAGCAGCAACCGGCACTAGTCAACACAAGAGGTCTAAACCTGCTCCAGTGCGAAAATTAAACGAACTGAGCGTCTCGAAGTTCTGCCTCACAAAAACTCTAGTGTCAGGCCAAAAGTTCGGTTTCGGACCGAAACCGGAAATATACTGTAATTATAAAATCCGTTGGAAATTTCATCAAGTCCTCGGCAATACGAAACAAGTGCTTGAAAGAGAATATTGAAAAAAACTTCCCCGAAACACAATGGAAAAACCTTACGGCAATGTTCGAGACCCGTTGGATTGAAAATCATGATGGGGTGTTAAGATTCAAGGAAATTTATAAAGCTATTGTTGATACACTAGACGACTTAAGCACTGACATGGATTGTGAAACATCGTCAAAGGCTAATTATTTTCTGAGATCAGTCATTTCAAGTGATTTTGTTATGAGCTTGTTGCTTAGGAATGTTGTTTCCAAACACACTGACACTATGGAAAATACTTCAATCTCTCATTTGCGATTTGGCAGCAGCTTTACAACATGTCGATTCAATCATGAAGACTATTGAAGATATTCGCCAAAATATTGATTCAAAATTTGCTAACCTTTTCCAGAATGCACCAAATTTGTTCTGTACTGTAAACAAAGAGATTGAAATCTCGCGAATAACGTCACGCCAAGAGCATAGGGCAAACTACAACACAAAAGATCCTGAAACTCATTTTAGAAATATTATAATGATTCCACTTTTGGATGATTCATTGATCAGCTTCAGTCGAGATTCCAAAATTATAAAACCACATTATCATCTCTCAACTTTTTAATTCCTTCTGTGTGTTGCAAAGAACAAATCAATAATAAATATCAAGAATATTCCTTTGAGTTCTATAAAATAAATTTGAATGAGACTTTCTGAATACTGAATTAGATATGTGGCGGATAAAATGGCTTGAAGAATCTGAACTAGATCGACTTACATGTGCTATAGAAGCTCTCGGAGAATGCAACCAGTCCTAATTTCCTAACATTCACAAACTTTTAAAGATCTTGGCGACACTGCCTGTTTCCACATGTACCCCTGAGAGGACTTTCTCTTCCCTGAAATTTATTTTAGAAACTCTACAAGCCAAGAATGATTAAATGGTTTGGCGTTAATGTCAATCCAACGTAGAAATGACATCGACACCGAGGAGGTAATTGATTTGTTCGCTGCAAAGAAAGCTAGAAAACTAAATTTGATTTGGAAAAAAATGGTAATATATTGCTGTATTGTTTTTCTAATAAATATATATGATCATGTAATACCGTTTTCTTTCTTTCGATTATTTTTATATTTAATGTTTTTCTACTGTTCCACCAAAGCAACTCCGCCCCTGAAATTACGTAAATATTCGTTTTGAGGGCACCCGGCGATTTTGAAAAAATGTTTGAGTGTACTTACGTATTTTGATGCGTAGATTACGTATCCGAAAGAAAAAAGCGGCGCTCTCCCTTATTTACAAAGTTACGGCCCTTCGAAGTTCAAAGGGCAACTTTTCAACCTTCTTTTTCACAAGGTAAACACAAGCATTTATTCACTATGTTATCTTTACACCTTCTTCCTCCTTCCTTGACACTTTTCACTTCAACAATCAACATGTTTCCAATAAAAATGTTAAAAAATGTACGGAGCTGGTTTTTTGTTATAATTCTCTGTAATTTACGTTTTTAAGGTTAATGTCATAGTTGATACGAATGATGCTATCAATATTCCTAAAGTAATTCAAATGTTTTTTGCCTTCATTCTTGTGTTTTTCTAATCACTCACGTCAAACTAAAAATTATATTGTAACAGAAACCTAATTGAAACAAAATACAATTGCAATCGTGAAAGAGCTATTTAAAGAAGAAAAGACACATATTTATCAAATATTCTGATTATGATCTTCCTCTCAAAGCCCATTTCATAGTTTCCATAAAATTTTTTACTTCATATATTTTCCTAATTTAAAGAGATAACCGTTTGGCAATACTGGCATTTGGTCTGAAATGACTTATGTGTATGTTCCATGCCTAGGCTTGCGCAGTACATTTTGAGTACTATTTTCTTGTGAATTTTGGTACTTTTTGAATTGACACTGTGGCAGCAGTGGATGCCAGTTGTAAGGTTTTCGGGCTTGGCTAACGCAGACAAAGGCGTTATTCATGCCCCTGAGCCCATCCAGCCAACACACGTCTTTGTCTATGTTTCTTTATATTTAGTTCCTGGGTCAGTTGAATTTTGTGTGGGTGCAGGCCCAAGTCATGACGCAAAATTCGCCAAATTTTGGTCTGCCAAAGGCCGAGTTCTTATGAGTGACCTGAAATCGACTGCCTCGGACAATTGAGACGGAGGTACCGAGCTATCTATGATATAAATAAGGACAACATTATATGTAGTATTAGATTAATCCTCCTCTTTGAAGACGATCACTTGGTAATCGGAACACGTGTCGAGGTGTTAAAGATAACGATTTGGTGTTGAGAAAAAACTCCAGTAATATTCATTACTACACTAAAGGTTCCAAACAGTACATCACAAATAAATGACAATTGATTTGACATATGAAGCTTCACAAGATGACCGTTATCAATTGTCAAAGTTCGGAAGCCCCTGTTGAAAGACTTTCCAGTTGCATCTTGCTGTTAAAATGAAATACACTTTTGTTCAGATTTTAATAAAAGTTTCCATCGAATTTTCCCATGTATATAAAAATAGTTATTAAAAGAATAACTTCCTTGCGGTGTAGGAGAATATCGAAGTCGACGAGAGTCCATTGGCGCTCCCAAATCAAAGGTACACATTAGGGCGGACCAAGCCCGCGGGCACCAAGACCATGAACTCCTCGACTCCGCGAACATAATCGTTTCCGATCACGGACACTGGCACAGCCGATTCGTTCTGTTCTTCACGTTCCGTGCCGTCCAATCGCCGACAACCCATCAAAATTAAACGGTGGGCAGGTACGGGGGGGACCCAAACCAGATTCTAATTTGACCTCGACTTTTGTGTGTGCACCTCTGCGATGTGGTGGAGGATCGCAATTATGTCCGCCACCCCTTCAATTACTTTAATTCGTAGCTAGGTTCGGCCGGATTTTATTAAATGATATAGCTACGTCTCATAGCGATGAGGAGGTATTATGATGGTACGGCTGATGGGAAATGACTCTGTAATTATTGGCTACTCTTCGATGTTTCTTTTTAATTGTTTTCGTGGGTATTTCACCGATGAGCGCGCAGGAGACGGTTATTTTATTCTTTTTTGTCGGGATAACGTAACGGCTTTTCCCAGAAGAAGAGAATGCCTAATTACGTGCTTGAAACAGATTAAAATCACATATTATAGCGAAGTAAACATTACTATAGTCAATTATCCGGCTCGAAGGTCCAAATATACGGAGAAGTCTATCGAAAACATACGCAGATATATCTGCCAAACAAGAAGTTTCTTGCAAAAATTCTAAAATATTTTTGAAAGGAGGGAATATTTTGACCCAGTATAAAAGTCGATTTTGGACATTCGATAAATTCCGTCAACTCTAGTATGCCACACGTTTGTCGGATGAGTGTATTTCCAATTCCATAACGAATGTTTGGAATACAAATTGAATTGGAAAAAGTTATGTTTGTATAATTCAACTTTCACATAAAAATAGTTGTTACGAAAGGGATTTTCTTTCAGTTTGTTTTTGAAAGTTACTTCTTTGCATGATATTTGTATAGAGTTACCTTTTTTAAATTGATTGCTTCCTTCCTTTCTTTACAAGATTCCCTGATTTTCTTGTGCATGGAAAAGTAGAAAGAGAAAACATTTCTTTCCGAAAAATTAGTCTTTCCTGAAATATACTCCTTTCGATTCAAAATTGAAAAGGCGTTCAGTCAGTGTATTAATGCTTGTAAAATCAGCTGTTTCATGACTTCTAAACTCTTCTACTTCCACGCAACGTGACCACATTTTATTTGAGAAATCTACCTACAATGTCATTGAAAATCTACTGCAATATATTTGAAGAGCACCAATGAAGTTTGAGTTTTCGACCACTAGGTGGCGCTTATAAAGACATTTGAATAGTATTACTGAATCTAGAGGCCTTGGCCTTCTTACGGGTATGGCCAATGGGCGTGGTGTAATACTTGAAATAATTAACAAGTTGCTTTCTTTGTTGTTGGTTATTTTGAACACTTGAGCTATTTCAAGTATCAGATTTCAAGATTCGAAAACAGAAATCTTTCCATGTTTGAAATGAAACTTTGAATTCTTTGAAAGTTTGAAAATGAAAAGTGAAATGAGGTTGGGTATTATAATATTCTTCTTCTTCCTCGGAGGTCGAGGATATTCAGAAAATAGTAACAAGCAATTGGGAAATAAATGTTTTATGATCTGTACCATTTTGTGTTCTGTGTATCAGGCAGAACCACAGAACTTAAACACGGTTAACTCATGTCATTTGTTGTAGATGTCGCCACTCATACTGAAATGAAAATTCTATCGCCAAGGCGCCTAATCCAAATATATCAAAATCTACCGGCGAAAATTCATCTATTACAATTTTTCAATTTGCGTTAAAAATCTACCGAAAAGAATAAATCTACCGCATGTGGTCACCCTTCTTCTACATAATGCTACATTTTACTCACTACCTTTATATTATGTGTTCTAAATACTATTTAATTATATTCTATTTCCACTTGCTGTTGTCTGATCCGCTACAAACATATAGATGTCGCTAGTCTTATTGAATTCACCGCTTTTCAAATAGTCCTACCTTCAAAAAAAGCTGTTGAAATTTCATAATATTCTATCCATTAGTTTGTGAGTTATTGTGCTAAGAGTGACACCACTTTTGTTATTTTCAAAACAATGGATCAAAAACAATTTCGTATTTTAATTTTACACTGTTTCTTGATGAACGTCTTGATTATAAGCAGGCATAATGCCTGAAAGCACAACAATCTGCTGAAAGGGTTAGCAACCATCTTGAAAAGGGAAATACCATCAACAGTGAATATTATATATGAAGCATTTGAATGGCGAAAATGCAAAGAAACGACCGCATATAGCAAAACGAATTTTGTTCCATCAAAACAAAGCACCATGTCACAAGTCAATCAAAACAATGGCGAAACTACGTGAACTGAACTCCGAATTACTCCCACATTCACCGTATTCGCCAGATTTGGACCCCAGCGACTACTGGCTGTTCGTAGACCTCAAAAAAATGCTCACCGGTAAGAAACTTGGCTTGAATCTGTTTTGAAATCTGTTTGTGTTTAAAATCTGTTTTTCCGTTAACCAGTTGTCGCACCCCTACGAACGACAACCCTCAGAAGTCAAAACTTGTGCGAGCTAAGGACTAACGAGGTATTACCTTTTAACGTGTGATTCCTAACTCGGTTAGGAATCACACGTGAATGAAGGGGTTATTGCTGAAACTGAAGCCTATTTTGGGGCAAAAGATAAATCGTTCTACAAAAGTGATATTGAAGTGTTAGGGGTGGCTCTTGATGGATATTACATTGATGAATAAAGCTAATTTTTAACAAAAAACGTGTTTTCTTCCTCAAGCCCACGACTATTCAGTCCAGGTGTTAAAACCTATTATATGTGACCTATTTTGATATTCCTTTCAAACAAAATGATCCTTCCCGTCCGTCCCACTGGCCAAAAACTCGAAATTCTTATCGATCGAAGTGTTTCCACAACTGTTAATTAAAATTCATCGGTTTTAGAGGCGGCCTGGTCGTTATTTATCTTGTCACCCATTAATCAGCGTTCACTCTGAACCTGAAACATTCAAAACGCGTCTACGATACAGAACAAATTCTTAAGTCGATTTTGTTATCGTCTTTCGATATTTTTCAAGGAATTATTGAAAATTTTTCAGTACCGGTGACACAGGATACTGTTTGAACCGATTACAAAGTTTCATGTAGTGGGAAGTTGTGGAGAACGAAAAAAAATTAAAATAAGTTCCTAATTTTGTACTGCAGTGAGAATAAAATCGTATTTTATTATTAGTAATAATGAATTTCGAGGCTAACATGTGTTATGATTTCTATCCTCATCTGGGGCGTTTATTTCTTGAAAAATAATGACTTCTGATATTCCAACATCTTCTTTGGGCTTTCAGTTATTTTCAATTTATCCGTTCGATATACTTGGTGAGAGTCAAATTTTAGCATGATGATTATCGAGTTCCCTAGGTTTTTCTTAGAATTTACATCAACTTTCCTTTTTTGAATAGAATACCCTGTATATGATAATTTATTTGAAATCATCATAAATTTCTCGTTTGAAAAGTATAGTATATATGCATTACTTTTTGATCATTCTATCCTTCCATCTAGGAAAATTTTCGCAAAAAATTACAAAAAATGCAATTAAGGTAAAAAAAAATTTTTAAATGCAATTTTCAGCTATATATTTCAGCGTTTGTTGAAGATGGTTGACAAATTTCAGCTGCATAATATATACCCATTTCTCACCACGGCAGCAAAATAAAACTTTGATGATGATTATAATTTATTGTCCAAAAAAAAATCTTTTTGACGAAGTTGGTAAATAAATTTTTAAAAATACATAAATGTCTTATGAATATAAAAAAATAGAAACAATATAATGTAAACTGAAGTATAACAAACAGCACAAACATTGGTGGAAACATACATACACATATAAGGTAGGTTAAAAATGATCGCTATAACTGTGAAAGGGTATAAAGCAGTGTTTCTCAATGTGTGCGCCGCGGGGCCCTGGGTCGCCGTGGAACCTTTACTGGGGCGCCATGGGCCACGAATGAGTCTCAAGGTACAAAGTTTTACAACCGAGATAACTGAAAGTAAAGGTAATACGTCGGTACCTATTAATAAAAATTCTCTGATAATATGATAATATCGGCAATTGCAAAATGCAATCCGTTCAGACAGCCACCTACCTACTTTTATCAATTGAATATCTAGTATATCCTTTATGTTCGAGGCGCTGCGATAACATTCAAAAAACATAAGGGAGCCGTGAGTTCGAAAAGTTTGAAAAACACTGGTCTAAAGACTCAAAATTTCTTCAATAATTTTTCTGTATTGATTGGTATAAATATTTGTATCTCGGCAGAGGTTTAGCTTTACCTCGTATAGCTCTCTTCTGTAATACAAATACAGACTTCAGCAAATCAAGGCATCACACACTCCAGAAAGGTATAACTTACCTCAAGTGAGACTCTAACAAAGCGTGATATGCTGTTTTCGCAGTATAAACTCCCAATTGTCCAGCAATAACTTCCACAGCAGAACAGCCGGTGGAAATTTGGCTTTTGATTTTTCTGATGTGTCAAATTTCAGTCCACCGTCTATATACAGTCCCCGAAATTTAGTACACTCCCTATTTTCAATAATATCGCTCGCTACAGATAAATTCTGAAATGAACATTTAAAATACCATACCAAGACTGATTTTTCGTATATCATGAGCTATTGTCTCGTAGAGTATATCTATACCTTTACTATGCTTTAATATAGGTAGTGGTGTCGTCAGCGAAAAGTGTCAATGGTCCTGATATACTAACGTTAACCAAATCGTTAATATACAACAGGAACAATATGGGACCGAGAACCGATCCCTGTGGTACACCAATAGTCATGTCAATACTGTTTGGACATTTAGTTGTTTTTACAATCTGACTGTGACCATTGAGATGCGACTCAATCCACTTGATAATAAAACTCATTAGTTTTAATAATACTCCATTTCAGACATGTTTTTCAAACATCACAACATCACTGAATACCACAGACCTTGAAAAGTGAATGCCCCAGAATTTGAACGATCGTCATAAATTATCACGATTCGACGTCTGTTTTTCTATGCTTTTGCACAACCAAAACAATCCTTTTTTTGATTTAATCGTCAGGTGTTGTGAAAATTGATCCTGTACCACAACGGGAGACGTTCAGGACAGTGGTTGGACACCGATGACTTCCCAATGGCGAAAACCCACCACAATGTTTTTTGTACATATACACCACATAATCCTAGAAACAATGCATTTCCGGACCTACATTTGAATGACCAGTTTTCCATAAAATTAGCTTCTGAATACTCCCTTGCATTTTTTAACCACAATCAAAAAACACCCTGTATAACGAAATTAACAAATGAGTGATCGGAGATGTTCAAATGCGTATATTATTCACAGATATGATATTACGTGCGACATCTACTGCACAAATTGCTAAACTCACTCAGGTTGTCTTAGGAAAACTGTATTTACGAGTCAGAGATACCTATAAGTTTCATCAATAAACAACTAGATGGCACTGATGAACGATGAAAAATATTTGAATATTGAACGAAATTGAGGTAAACAGCATGGGCCCAACTCTGTAATGGAAAAATATCAACAGGTGACGGAGCGAGAATATATTCAGAAAAGCAACAAAAGTGAACTCTTCATATGAAATATTATAGGAGTCAGTATTTTCATTTTCACACAACTCTGTGTATATAACAACAATATAATGACATATACACCTAAGAATGTACTTTAGTTCTAGGCAAATGCGCTTGTCTAGGAAGCCAACAAGAATAAGGGAAGAATATACTTTAGGTTATGCCTAACCGAAAACCCAAATAATTTTAAACACATTCTAAAACTAGAATTTCACTTTTCTAATTTGATGGGTCCGGACCATTTTTTATTTTCGCGTAAATTAGCATCACAAACCACTAGATCTTTGTATATATACTAATGTAGGTAGTTTGTGGACTAACCACTAGATGGGTATATTGGCCAAATAATGTCGCCATCTAGCAATCAAATTATGAAACATGTGTGTATATAAAATCTCTCTCGTATTGATCTGAAACAAGGGAGCAAGATGCATATACATCCTAGGATTTTATCTTTGTATATAGACTATTCTAGTAGATTTGTATATAGACTATCCCAAATAGTTTTGATAGATGTAGCCATTACTACGTGGTAGGAGATCATAACGAAAATTTCTGTTTTATACCACTTTTAATTGTAACTAACGTTACTGCAGTTTCGTCCTATATGGACATGAAATAGAAATTTTCATTTCTCTTTTCGTAGTAGTTTTCTTTATACAATGCTAGTAGTAAGATATGTTCGGAGCGGAGTACAGTTTCCTATCTATTTGTGCTTTTTTCTACAGTCATAGATGGCGTCTTCGTAATGGTAGACTTCCTTATCAATTTTCATTCTGTAATTTTGGTTATGATTAGAAATCTGAAAAACATAGACAAACACTAGTTTTTTGTGTTCATATCTCTTTTAATAACCGTCTCAGCAGTTCGTTCTTTTTTAATGTATTTCAACAGTAAAATAAATGCAATATTAAAAAAACTCCTTCAAATAACAATAATGTCGAAAGTCACTTTAATTTTCCTTGTGCCAAAAGCGTCCTTTTATAGAAATCGAAAATATGTTTACTTTCTTCTCTGCACAAATTAATGGCTTCTTCAACCTGTTGTTCGGAAAAGGCTCCCATTATCTGAGAATCGAGTATAGTCCCCTTAGTATTGTCGAACACGGTAACGAATGATGCCTTCAAGTCTTTCTGATTAAGTGGGGGAACGAGGGAGAGTTCTTCTGAATTAGTCAAAAAACAAGTGACGGCTGCGAACATGCACTTCATGTCTATTCCTGAGTCGAGGCAGGCTAAGCAAGCTGCGTTTACAGCGCAGGATACTAACTAAAAAAAATATATAACAGTGTATGGAGAGATTGCTTCCTATATCTTACCTGGCCGCTGTTTTGCATCTCCTGTATCGCTACCAACACAGCAGACCGAGGATACAAAGAGGCCACCAATGCCGTTTCACAAATATTCCTAATGATTGATTCAAAAGATTTGTCTTGCACACCTGCACAAAATAATAATGGGTTTTACATCATCCAGAGCTAAGAATGGAGTCATTTTCACCTGGTAAACCCGATTTGGGTCGAAAATTGCATTCAACGGAGGCTTTGTCTATAAGAATGTTTTTCATTTTCACTTCCACTGGGCCGTATACGCCGGCAACAACTGTAGTTTCTCCTAAAAGATGTAACGAAATGATTTTGTACCGAACGGTTGGTTTCCTCATCTCGTACCTTCTGATAACATGACAGATCCATCTGGTCGACTCAATTCACCCAATCTGCAACTGCGGCTGAGTTCCCCCATTGTTTTTATTAGTCTCTTACTGCATTGATTAATATGAAAATAATTTCCAGGAACTGTTGAGGTTAAGTTGACTTTATTTTCAGTTTCTTCTTCTAATGGCTCTAGTTTGTGAGCAATTAGTCAGTTATGCTTTTTTCGTCTTCTTCTTATTGTGGTAGCCTGAGCAACTGAGACTATCCGGCCAAAAGTTTCACTGATTGCTCAGGAGTAAAGTTTGGTCACTGTAAACCCCATCAATGTTTTTATTGGTTTTCAGTATCAATGTAAAATGTTCTTTCAATAAATTGAAAAGGAATAATACATTTTTTAGAAGCGATTAGATTTTAGGCACTGTAATTAAACATGTAGTTTGAAATTATCAATATTGGAACTTCCTCAGGGAGATACAGAAATAGTTAGGTAGTAAAAAATAGGGAACATGCATGTATCCGTTTTGAAATTTTATTTTTTCCTATTCTTTGATACCTACGTATTTCTATACAAGGAAATTCAGTATAAAAAAAAAGATTCAATATTGATCACTTCACAGGGAATCAATACATGTCTTATCAGAGAAATGCCATGAATTATTTAAAAAACAGTTGTTTTTCCGTAAACCGGCTGTCGCCCTCCACGAACGATAACTCTCAGAAGTAGAACCTTTCAACGTGAGGTTTTTTTTCGCAATGGGTTATCAAATTGAATGATATTTGCAGCAAACTATTCAGACAGAAAGCTAAATGTTCTCACATATCCCTCCAAAAAATCAATGAAAATAAAAAAAAGGGAAACACTTTCTCTTAAATTTATTGGTACATTTTTGCGTCTTAGTCTTATTAAGGTGACGTATATAATTTCATAAACAACAGAAAATAAATTATCAAATAACAAAAAATTAACACAAAAAAAAGCATAGGAATATATGAATCCATAGTAATCTTATAATAATCAATGAAAAAAGTGTTCAAAAAATGTGGAACCATTCAAACAAATTATTACCATAGTGTGTCCCCGATATTTGAACATTTTTCAATTCAAAGTTGAAACATCTGTTGATAAATATAAAGGTTTATAAAATTAGTGAATGAAGGGAAAAACTACAACCTATGACGTAGAATAAATCCAAGTCACCAGCTGGCATCTTCATAGGATGATGAGACCTGCTGAAGACGTCAACTCGTTTTGTGAAACGCTCGGAAAAGTGCTCGTCTTGCAATTAGCACAAAAATATTTTTTACTCCTCACTCAAATATTTTCCAGAATATGACATAATCAAATTAGACAGACTTGAAATATTAGGTTAGAAACTATTAGGTTAGGTTATCCTCCATTCCTTCTGTGTTCTAAAATGAAACAATCGGTGATCATTCGTACAACATACGAGCCTTTCATAAGTAGAATTCGAATCTACAAAATGAAATGAATGTTTTGAAAAACTTTCCCCTCGCTAGAACCAGTGACAGTGTCTCTCAGCGTGTATTTCGCTAATCAACTCAACTTTTGTCACTCCTTGCTTGATATTTGTTAATTTTTCTGCATGAAAATGTCCAATGGAAAATGGAATGTTCGACTTATAATTGATATTTCCCAAATGTTAATGAGGAATGTTCCTCCTGACGAAAGTCAAGTAGTTTTCATAAAAGAGCTCTATGACGACGCAGTTTGAACTTATCATTTCAACCTTTTTCTTTAAAAAAATATTTGAATATTTAAAAAAAGAGGAATGAAATAATGCATTCAACATTTAAAGGTATTCGTTTCTATTTCACCATTTGGCAACATCGGTTATAGCTAATAAAGGACAATGAATATTACCTGAATGTGACAAACAAAGATGACATATTTCAGATGCGTGCTTTTCTGTTTATTTATGTTCCGAGTTTCAAGACATTCTGTGACATATGACATTTTGTCCACCTAACCTATCCTCCTTTATATAAATAAATAACAAAACAACTGTTGTTTATGTGGCTTGTGAAAGTGGTATTGAACTATAATCAATAGTTTGCCTTAATTGTTGATTTATAAAGATAATTTTCTTTTTTTTAATTAGAATATCTAAGTAACTATAAATCATTTCAACTTGATATAGGCGCTGTAGCCAAAATGTGAACTGGAAACAAATCCCTTTCAAAATTAAAAGCCAACCTTTGGAACATCAATTTGAATTTTATCAATTAGTTGAAATGTTTCGGCATATAAAAAATTAAAGATTTTTGTTAACGGGTCTTCCAACAGGGACGTCCAACTTTCACAATTGATAACGGCCATATTGTTGAAGCTACATTCGTCAAATTAGTTATCATTTATACGGTCTGTTTTGCCAAATCACCATAGACTGATAGAGCATTCAACAAATCGTGGAAATAATATTGTTTTAGCAAAATGGGTGTTCTAATCAAACTTTGCCCATTTTATGTTCGCCATAATCCTACCGGGATAAATTAGAGTGCAATGGTTCAGTAAATTCTACAAAACGCAGCATCTGCCAATAACATATCCGCCGTCTGTGAGAGCGTGCAGGAGAATACGAGGCAGTCGGTTTCGCGGTCAATATTTCATTGAGAACAACGTTGACCAGGTGATCACTTTCAATGGCGAGTACTATAAGTCACTATAGGTCGTCAACTTCTCTAGTGGTCCCCAAAGCCAAAGTATCCCATGCCATCTGTCAAATTCAGCCTGATTTATGTGCTTGAGTCATGGAAAATTGAAATTTTCGGATGCACGCCACCTTGAGAAGCAGTGGCGGAAATCTTAACGATGTTAGATATATTCCATTCACAATGGCATCAATAGGTCTTCCAAGTTCGATAACTTCCCACACATATTTTATTTTATTTAAATTCAAAGATAGAAAGCGTCTAATGGAATACTCTATACGTATAATTTTTTATGACTGTTTTATGACTTTCACAACATCTCATATTTGGTCTAAATGTGATATAATAGACGATTCATCATTGAATTAAGTTGTCTGAAAAAATATTGGAAACAGGATCAATTTTCTTTAAAAAAAACAATTTTCTTCTTGCCGACGTTTCGAATCTTGATCAAAATTTTCTTCAGACCTCTGTAATAATGAATTTTCATAAACATACCTTCCACAAAACATATACGATTATTATTGATTTAGTTTCACAAGAAATAATGAGTTCTCAATTGAATTACTCACCGAAAAGTAGTTTTTTTGTGTTGATAATATTTCTATTTCAAAAATCATGAGACATATTAGATACATAGGTATTTAAAAAAAATAAAAAACATTGCAATAACCATATTTCCGACAACACCAACACAAAATGACTTGAAATAAACGAAAGGCTATATCTATCATTCTGATAAGGTGGTGTTTGTTTTATAATCAATTGCGGAAAGAAAAAGAATGAAAAGAGGGTATATTATTGAGGTATTTTACTAATTGAATTAAAATTTGCAGTATTGAAGCCATCGAAATTCCACTATTAGGATATGTATCATTTCGCTCAAAAGTCTTTTGGATAAATATGGTTGAACATCTAGAATTATTGCATGATGAAAATCAAAAATGTGTTCAAAGCCTTCTTAATTTCATCGAGTCTCTCATGTGTTCTGAAACTCGTGTTTAAAGATACCGTCCGGTTTGACCAGCATATCATTTGTCCAATCCGTATACTATATTGTATTATATTTCTTGCGGTGGTTTTGTTTTTTTAGTTTTGAGAAAAAATGCTTTCCAACTGTATTTTCATTTGAATGGCCACTTCGATACTGAGTAGCATTCCAAGTTTATCAGATACATTTTCAACAAATCTCAACACATGAAATTTTGTGATATTTGGTTTTCACCCGTGTATTTTGGGAGGAAAAACTTCTTTCTTTAATTATTTTACTGAAAAGGGCTCTAGGAGAATTATTTTTTACTTGGTAGTTTTCAAATAATTGGAGATTTTTGTTATGAAATGAAGAACTGGAAATGGCAATTGCGCTTGATTTCAAATTCCTTATAATGTTGATTTCAATTTAGTATCTAAACAAGCTAACGAATTGTTTTCTTTCATTTCTAATTCAATTTGGTAGTTAGTATTATTTAGATCACCCTTGTTAATATACTACTGAAGTAACTTGATAATTTTTTATTGGATGTCTCCTTCACTCCAGTGACAAAAACCCACAAAATGTGTGTATCTCCCATGAAAAAGATTTGTTATTTGTTTCTTGCTATTTTACTATATGAGTTACTCCACACCTGCCAAACTGGAAGTATATTTTCATTTTAATTGTGAAGTTAATTTGTACACGCTGTTTTTATATGTTATACTATTGTTTCCTGCTTTGTAAAACCACTAGTTGCGCCCATGTCTGAATAACTGATTTTACTTATCATAGAATCACCGAAAATTTAAAATATTGGCTACGGAATTACTGGAGGTTTTTAAACTAATCGCCAATAGTGTTCTCAATGGAAAATTTGGATCTAAATGATCGCAAGAGGAAAAGTGACACAGTTTTTCTATACTTCGTTTTATGTACAGGTAATTATTTTCACTTTCTGTTAATTTTGATAAAATTATTTCAATCTGTCCTGAATTGGCATCGAGTTGCTTTCTCCTACTCAGCATGATTTCGTACAACAAAGGTCATGTATGACAAATCTTGCAGGTTTAAAACAATATCCCTGTACGTACCTGGACAAGCAAAAACAAGTCGATGCTGTTTATTTAGACCTTCAAAAAGCCTTCGATCAAATAGACCATTATGTTTTTGTCAGCAAACTGACAAAATTGGAACTAACTAACCAACTGCTTACTCTAATTGAATCATATCAGTTAACAGAAAACAATTTGTTAAATATGAATCTTCCAAATAGGCTCAGTACGTAGTTACGTCTGGGGTACCACAAGGTTCTAATCTTGGACCTCAATCACCATCCAGGTACTTCCAAAATGCGAAATCACATAAAAAAATAGATAGATAGATAGATAGATACTTTATTCATGTTGTTACACAAAAGTGTTTATACATACGTCACATAAAACAGTTACAACAGAAAGTAAAAATG